>JASKGM010001427.1:0-12358 GCA_034509205.1 Ceratonia siliqua
CTGTGGAAATAGAGGCATAAATCCAACTCATGAGGAGTCGGTTAGTGCGCTGCCAATTTTTAAATTCAGGATTCTTCGTTGTTTGAGCTTCATCCAGGTATTGAGGAGGAGATGAGATGCTGCCTTCTATAAAATCTTCAAGACCGCTAGCAAATATTATGTTAAGCAACTGGTTCTTCCAGAGGAGATAGTTACCTTCCTCGAGCTTAACAGTGAAGTTGTGGGTCATAGAAGAAGGAGTAAAGGTGTTGGGAATAGATTGTGGGAAAGACGAAACAGAGAAGCAGTATTGGTTTGATTGAGGCTAGTGTTGCCTGTGTTGGGTGAGGAAGGATTATTGGAAGACATTGGATGAGGAAGAGTAGTGAAGATTTTGATGACGGAAAGTTCCACTCTTTCAAGGCTGATACCATGAAAGAAATATGAGAGAGTAAGAAAACAGAGATGGAACAGCAAAGTATATTGTGTTTTTATATATCTGTTTACAGGGAGTACAACCAGTATATATAGACTTTAAGAAATAATAAAAATATATGTGCAACAAGTTGGATTGACTGAAAGCATTGAGGCAGTGATAATGAAAGTCGGCTAGTCACTGCAACTTGCTGATGTATAGCAGAGTGCAAGTTGCTTGACTAGATACTGCAACTTGCTGATGTATAGCAGAGTGCAAGTTGTTCTTCAAGTTGCTTCCTTCTTGGGATTACCAGAACATATATCTGGTTTATCACCGGTGATATTGCGTATTCAGTATAGCTTTTTGTAGCTTTTTGTCACCAATAATGATCCTTGTGTTAGCCGGCCTGAGATTGAATCTGACTCATCTATGGAGGTTACCATCCAACATATAAGAAACCAGATGTCCAGGCACTAGATAAATCTCCAACCCACCACGTCCTACGTTCAGAAGAGTTAAGACTGCCAGATCAAAGAGGAGAAGGAGCTGGGTTAGGCAGAGGACGGAACCTCACCCAACTTAATTGCTTAACGTAGATCATTATATAAACATGGGTGATTATTCAAAAGAACCCACGAGAGAATAATGTTTTCTATGAATTATGAATGCAATGGGATGGGGATGATATAGAAGAATATCCCTCAGCCCTCTCCTCTCCTCCCGCGGGTCCTTTTCTTTCTTTAACATTACAATTTTTCCATAATAGACGCTGAGTTTTCGAGCAAAGAGCAATTTGGAGGGATCTACAGTCATGGACATCTCTTTCTATAATATGGTAATATAGACAGCCTAAGTAATTTAAATCCCTATCAAAACCAAGTAGTTCACACGTTATTTCCTTCTGATTATATAAATTGCTCATGTATAACGAGATTTTGACAAGCTGAATCGTTAAGACTCATGGATTGGTGCCATATATGTTTCAACTTCAAGATTACAAGATCCCTTTCAGTGTATCATCTGAATGGATTCAAATCTTAGTTCCCTAAGTGGTCTCTCAGAAATTCAATAATGTTATTGTAAGATTATATTTTTGTCATAAAAGCTGCATGGGAATAGAGTCCCACATTGAAAGTATGGGATTTTGATATAAAATGCACGAGTTAACTTTTGGGGTGTAAATGTGATTCTCCCATAAAGTTCATATAAGATGATATATAGGATTTGAACCTAGGATCCGGAGGAAATTTTTCTTCCTTCTTTGGCCGACTTCTTGTTTCGGTATATAGGAGGCTCTGGCATGGATTTACAGGGAGACGAGCGAATCCGGGTTACGTAATGGATTCCTGTGAATACTTTTAAGTTATGTTGCTTCGCCCAGTTACTGCCAATAGGATTTGAACCTGGGATCTCCAATATGCGGAACCCAGTGCTCAACCATTGGGCTGGCCGCTGGGCGCTTGGGGACCCTATTAGCATATTTACCAAAATATTTTGACATTTTTATGTACTGCTATTAGGTCCCAAGACAATGAGTGTCAAGGCAGAACAGCCTCAAGCAAATGAAAATGACCCCTTCAATAGTTGAAGGTTAGCCATTTTTACTTTTGATGCTCTGATAATAGGAGTTCTATCAAGATGTATTTGGTCAAATGCAGAAAAGTGACAGAGTACATTTATCCTTGTTATAAACAAATTCTTTCACATACATGTATTATCATAATCTTTTTTACTCAACAGCAATCTACAAGAAAACCTAAGATCATGTTAAACTATAACATCCATGCCACAAAGAAGGAAATAATATATCAACCGCTTGAATTAAGTTCTGTAACAATAAAATATAAGTTTGAAATGATCTGAAACTGGCACTCTATGTACAATCCTATTTGTAGGAAATCAATAACAAAAGAAATTCTTTATGGTATACTGAAGTTCCATTTGGTAATGATGTGACTTTTTTAAAATTTCTATTTTGTAGATATTAAGGAAAAGCTGCTGTAGAAGAACGTTCAAACTTTTGCTTAAAATTGCTGGATTGTAGCTATTGCGTCAGGCTTCCCTTTTGCACAACTATTATCATCATTGGACATCTTCTAAGTGGATGCATCTACCAAAGAAAGGTTCTGTCATATACAAGCAGTTGCCCATTGCACATCCAATAACCGGAGCTAAACGCATATATTTACAAAATATTATAACAATGTACACAGCTACCATATGGAGTAAAAACTAGTCAATTATATATCAGCCCGTTATTTATGCAGAAAATTTTAAATTTTCTACTTCATAGTCAAGCTTTTCAATTAATTTTTATCAGCTTATAATCCAAATATAGTATTATGAAATTTCCTAATCATTAAGCTGATATGTGAGAATCATCCCAACCTATATTCTTGCCATTATGAGTCTCTCTTGCAGAATGACTGAAACTTATCTTGATTTCAGGATTAACATCAGGAACTAATACTTATGGACTATGTTCAAATTCATCTAGCAAAAGAATGTTCAGAAACACTTAAGCAGCAAAAAATTTGTAATTACGTATCATGGAAAGGTCTAGACATAGGAAGTCTAGAAATGTTATACACAAAGAGATCTTCATATAATTCCTTATGTAGAAGATCCTCATCAAAGTTTTAATTCGGGTGTTTAATCAGTATTTCTGAATTGGCGCGAAATAAGATGCCACCAAGAGAAAGTCATCAATAAACATACCATAGGGGCTCTCAACTTGAAGGTCTGATTATCTTCTGTATAACCACTATCCTTGCTCTCCTTATTTCCCGACTACATTTATCTACTTGCTCACTTAAGGTCTCAACGGTCTCCGTAAAAGTTTCTATCTTCTTCTTGATCTCATCCATTGCAAGCCTTACAGCATCCTCGTCTCTAAGGGCAAAATCAGCATTCTGCAATAGTGACTCCATCTCTATTTCCAATTTGTTGATGAGTACCCGAATATTATCCAAGTCCTTCAATGTGATATAAGTACCAACCTGCATTGAACTGAGGACCTCCCTTTGGCCTTTCAGGGCTTTCTCATAGCCCTTAAATAGAAAGTTACACCATTTTCCCACTGAGCCAATTGGAACAGCCAATGCACCAGCCAAAGCTGTTACAACAGGTGGTGCAGCAATAGCAGCTGCCACCACCGAGAAAATCAACACGGAAATGAATGCAGCCACAAAAATGGCACTTGACACCCTCCTCCATGTCTTGAGGGATTTCAATTTCTTGTCAAGATCTCTCTTTCTAACTTGCAATTTTTCCAACATTGCCACCTGCTTCCCATAAACTGATTGAAACAACAAATAAAACTCTTCTGTAAATGGGTCTCCAGCCTCCTTATAATTCTTCAGTTCCTGTAATGTCTTTACATACCTCACCCCTTCAACCCCAATTTCCACCTCTTCCTTAAAATAGGTAACTGCTGACTTAATTATTACCTGCTTATCACGTGTTCGTCTTAAGCACTTCTGAAGTTCATTACAGAAGTCTAATGTCTGGAGGCTATTTTCAAAATAATCGTCCACCAAGGAGATTAAGTCTTGGTTCTTCCATACATCCTCCTTGCTATCTAGAATGACTTTTACTACTTCCTGGTTCATTTCAAGCAGACTGTCAGTTACTTCTCTAAGTGAGTCGAAAGATAAGGAGCGAACCTCAACCCCATTGGCAAGCGAGCTGATCACCCTGTTAGTGCGCTCCTGAATGATCGCGTCGAAGGATTGTAAGTTCGGATCGTCATTACATGCAGCTTCGTACGAGCTCAAATCAGCCGCGTACTGGGAATTGGAACCCATTTTCATGGGCAAAGGGACATCAGCTCCACTCGTCTTGCTGGACTGCCCTCCCATCATTGCAAATTTTGATCTGGATAGGGAGCGGAGCTGAGAACCACAAAAAAGTAAATCCAGCTTCTGCTGTAAAACGGGATACGCAGAAGTAAAGTTTGGGCTTATTCTTTCCTCGCTCGCCCTCCAATCAAGCACGAATAGACTTAATTTTCAGCTAATGCCCCAGGAAATAGTAAAGTTTCTAAATTTCACAAGAATGGATCGACTTGGATCGTTGGCGAGATTGAGAAATACGAAAGATCGACGCTTTGAATTTGGTTAGATCTGAGATTCGATCGAAAGGCAATCCTTCACCAGGGAAGATAAAAACAGGTAGAGATGAATAAAAATTAAAAGAGCCCTACCAAATCAAAGGTATAATTCAAAACGCGATGAGTTTAATTACCTGGGATTCAGCTGAAATTTCAGGATAAGTTAACAGCCACAGATTGAAGCAAAACCCCAGTAGCCAAGCCAAATAGTTGACTGTTGAGAACCCCAGATGGAGATTGATCCCCACTTACCTGAGATTGATTATTAAGTAGTAAGAACGGAAATATCAAGCACGAAAGTTCAAGGAAGTGACAGAGGAAGGAAAGTTAAGAAACGAGAGAAAATGGTTTGGAACTGTGGACTTTGGTAACGGCGGTTGTTGGAAAGTCCCCCTCATGTCGGAATATAAAAATTAAATACCGGTCGATTGCAATCCTCCAATTTTAAGGGCACTTTTAGAGAAAAAATTAGATATAAAATAAGAAAATTTCTAAGCTATCACTCATTTTTTTTTATTTTTTTTTAATTTTTTTTATTTTTTAAAAATAATTAAGTATTTTTTATCTTATATATATTTTTTAAAATTTTTTAAAATATTTTTTTATTTTTTCTTAAATTTTTTTTATATCTCTGTTACTATTTATTTATAATTTTTTTTACTATTTATTTGTAACTTAAAAAATTTTGTAAAAAATATAAAAATATTTTCAAAAATTCTAAAAAAAAATTATGATATAAAACTTAATTTATTGATTTTAAAAAATAAAAAAATAATTTTAAAAAAATTCTCACCCACTTGTGTGTGCGGTAGGACACTTCTACCCATAAAATAAAAGTGAATTGCAATATTTCCTTCTTAAAGTACTTTCTTAAAGGGGGAATTAAGCAACTATAGTCACTTTGTACTATCCATCTACACTGTTTAAAAAAATTAATAAGAAAAAATTATTAATAAAATTATAATTTTATGTTAAACTTATAAATTAAGTAATAAATAGATCTTAAAATTCATTTAATTGTATTTAAATAAAATAATAATTCTTCCAATTTCCAACACAACTGCACAGGATTATTATTATTTTTAAACTTTTGGGAAAAGAAATTCATAGTCCAACCGGGTGGTCCACTCTGATTCAAGCTTTAACTACGAAGATGTTTCTCCTTATTCCCACCATGGCCCAATTTGCCTTTAGGAAAATGCGTATGAAGTATGAACGATCAATTTAATTAAGGTGGAAATTTCTTTAAATTGATAATTCCAAATCTACTTGGATGAAATTTTGATTCATAAATTTTCTTTGTTAGAACTTAGATCTTCGGAGGGTTACGAAGATAGATGTAACAAGTTGATAAATTGCCATGATAATGTGCTGTAGTTTGTATTAAAGATACCAGATTCCACTCAATCTCTATATTGTCTTTTCTTTTCTTTTTTGCTTTTACTTTCTTACTTTTAGTCCTAACCTTTTCAACAAAAAAATCTGCTAAATGTACAACATTTATGAATAATTGCACAAAACGCCATGGATTGCTTGGTTTTAATATCTATTAAACAACCGAGCCTTAATACACCCTTTCATCGAATTCCTTTATTTCTTGACAAAATGTTAATTGTTAAACAGATTTAAATACTATTTTCATCATTTTAATTTTGTAAAATTTCATTTATTTATTTTTAATTTGAACAAAGTAATTTTTTTAAAATTTTAATTAAATTTTTTCATTACATTTTTATCAGTTCACAAACAAAGATTTATAATGTTGTAATTTATTAATATATATGAACGCAAAATTACACTTAGAAATAAAAAATAATAATAGAGAGAACATGAAATCATGTATATTTAACATGATCTTATTTAATTATTTATCAAATAATTTTTTCAAGTAAATAATAATAAAATTGTATATGTTGATTAATTATAATAGTATTATTTTATTGATAAAAACATGACAAAGAAATAATTAAAAAATTAAAAATTAAAATAACTAAATTAAAATTTTAATAATAAAAAAAGAACTATAACTCTATTTAAACTTTAAATATATTATAATGTACACTTCATTTTAAAAAGTTAAGAACTAAATAAAGCAAGATCTTACGACTTTGTTCTCGTAATATAACGGTGAGTATTCTCGCCTGTCACGCAGTAACCCGGATTCTTGATCCTTGGCAACGACATATTCTTTTATCAGTTTGCTCTTTTTCCCGCAGAGAGATAATGACTACTTGGATTCTTCCTTTTTCTTTTTTTTGGCTTTGATTTGATTTCTTTTATCAGTTTGTTATATTTTCCAGCAGAGAGATAATGACTACTTAATTGGATTGTTCCCTTTTCTTTTACTGGGTTTGATTTGATTCAGTTGTTACCAAGTATTTTATCCCCTAGTGTATACGTTCTGTTTCTATACTGGCGGTGACACTAACAAGGAAAATTACCAATCCATCTTCTCACAACTGCTTGATGGGAATTCAGTGGCAAGCTGGGACTTGAACTTATGGTACATTTGAGTTGGTCAGAATCAAAGAGGAAGATAAGGGTTCTCTTCCGTTGGATCAAAAAAGAAAAACCGAGGAAAAGTTATAGGATGTTCCTGAAGAGAAAGTTACAATGAATCACACTATCCCAAAAACAAGGTATAATTGCTATGAATGACAAAGAAATTACTCAGCTCACAATCACAATGCATATAGCTATTGATGCCAAATAAACTCAGCTCCAACATTTTTTGCTTGTCCATTTTCCTTTGCATATGGACTGTCTACATGGCAAAATATATACACTAGTTTGATAAGAGAGTCCAAGGTTGATTTGGGTAGGGAATGAGGCAGCACATGCAGGAATGGAGTAATAAACTGGATTTAAGCAGCCCACAACGCCTGTTTAGCGTCTCTGATAAAGAGTGCTCATAAGGCCTTCATACTTGGTCCACCATACAAACTTTCTGAACAGCTAGCAACTCAGCTTTGGAGGAGGAAAATCTTCTACATGGCCTTCCTCCGCCTGAGATAGTATCAGATTCAAACTTGAAAAATTATATTTCGACAAATAATTTTCAATATTCGAAGGGAACAACATCCCCAATATTTTTTCCACACTAAAATTAAGGGCTTTTTTTTTCTAATCTTCACCATCCCTATAGTATTAGATGTGTAGACTAACAAAACATATGGAAACATGAAGATGAAACTCAAATTTAAGATGACAAATAACAGACAGCCACTTTGTTTGCTGGAAAGAATCTAGCAAAAACAAGCAGGTAATAGGATTTAAGTTTTCATTTGTCGTTACTATACTGCCAATTCTCAAAGCAAATAAATCAGTCAAGGAATCTTCAAGGAAATGCCTACGCAGGTTTGGGTCCTACTGATTGCTTGCCTAGCCTCGAATAAAAGAGTCTGTTTTTTCCTGCTGTGCAGGAAAATACATAGCAGAAGGTAAAACAAGGTTGGTATATGCGCTTATAGAATTAAATATCTCTCATGCTTCCATAAAGGTGATTAATTAGCCCCAAAGAAGCGTGCAAAATCAACCTTGCGGGGTCTGGCGAGAACAGAAAATTAAATTTAACACGCTGAAGACATGTATCACCAGAAACAAAAACAAACATAGATGATCTTCTAGAACTTATTCGCATAGTATGCCAGTTAGTGGCAGCCCAAAAGTTGATTATTGGCCGGAATGACATTCTTCAAGAGGTTTCTGGCAATGATATTATTATTAGCAATACACACGATGATTCATTATACAAAATTGAAGTACAGAAGGGTAAAAGGAATTATGTGATCCATCTAAACTATGAAAGGTCGCAAGATTTGGTTTTCATCTATAGAATAACTAAACAAACAATTGTTATACAACAAACTAGTTTTGCCTGTAAGCAATATAATTGGCCAAAGCAATCAAGGGAACAGATTTTTCTGGATCAAACCCAGAGAGCTGGTCTTGGGCATCCTTGTTCAATTTCTCAACAAACTCCCTAGAATTTTCTATCCCCATAATTTTCGGATATGTAACTTTATCAGCCACCAAGTCCTTCCCTGCTGTCTTTCCCAATTCCTGAGACGATTTGGTAACATCAAGAATATCATCCACAACCTGAAACAGCAATCCAATATACCGCGCGTACTTCCTTAATTTTTCAACTGCCTGGTCTGACCCACCTCCAATTATTGCTCCGAGGACCACTGCCCCTTCCAGCAAAGCTGCGGTTTTGTGAAGATGAATAAATTCGAGTCTTTCCAACCCCACATCCGATAATCCTTCAGAATTTATGTCCACAACTTGCCCGGCAACTAGGCCTTCGGAGCCAATTGACTTCGCTAACTCGGCAATTGCGCGGATTATCCTCGAAGATGGTACACCCCCTGTGGAAACAGCCATGTGCTCGAATGCAAAAGCCAGCAGAGCATCGCCGGCTAGAACTGCAACATCCTCACCGAAAACCTTGTGATTCGTGGGTTTTCCTCTCCGGAGATCATCGTTGTCCATACAGGGTAGATCATCGTGAATCAGTGACATCGTATGAATCATCTCGATGGCGCAAGCAGCTGGCATGGCTATGTCTTCGCGGCCGCCAACAAGCTCGCAGGCGGCGATACAGAGAACTGGGCGTACGCGCTTGCCGCCAGCAAGGAGTGAATACCGCATGGCCTCGTAGATCTTCTGGGGTTCCCCCAGGGTAACGGCCGCATCCAATGCTTGGTTTACTTTAACAGCCTTCTGGAGCATGTATTCCTTGAAATTGAATGTGGGTTTCTCTTCCGTTTCATCTTTGACAGTGTCACCCTTGGTGAGCACTGCAGAGACGGAAAGAGACGAGAAAGAATAGATTGGTTGTCTTCGTCTTTTAGGAGTAATGAAGGAAATGGGTACCTTTCTGTGACCATTAAAGATGTTAAACGTTCGGGATCTGGATCTGCCTGCTTGGTTGAGCATAGAACTGGGGCAAGCCCATGTGCCCAGATTCACAGAACTCATCTTCAGTGTGCTTAAAAACTTGACTTTGCTACCTCGCAATCGTTAAAAATCTCGTACTATAGAGAAAGAGAGATCAAGCTAATGCTTTATAGTGCCAGTCACGTCTGGTAAGGAGAGCAAATGGTACAAATCAGAGACAGCTAGGACTGTTTGATTCATCAGGCATCAGGGTTCAAGTCATCTCTGCCGTTCTTATTTTTCTATTCACAATGATTAAAGATATAAGATAATGGAGGAGTGGGAAATTGAGTGAGAGCGAAGACGAGACACCAGTGACGAATAGAAGACAAAGATAGGATATGGGATGGGATGAGTTTCACAGCACAAGGAATCTATTGCGCCCATTTTAGTTGGATTGGTGTCATCAAGTCATTTGTGTTGTGTGGCTCGCACAAAAATTATCAATTTCCATTTTAGTAAAACAAAATCGAGTTTTCCCAATATCCAAAATCCAAATTTATGGTGAAAATTTTATTGTGTTTTTTATTGGATACCTCGGTTTCATGAAAAGAAAAAGAATAGAATCCTCATTCCTGATACTTAGTGATCATGTCATTAGTTTTGAATTCGAGTTTGTATTAAAATGAAGTAACTAATATGAGAATTTTTATTTTTTATAGGTTTAAAGGATAATTTTATTTTGTTTTTTGAAGTTGTAGTTGGAGATAACATTGCCTCCTTTTTCGCTAAAATAATCACGCAAAAAGCCAAAACGATTCTTTTCGGTGGGACGAAGAATACCGATATTCCATATATTTACTCAGTGAAAATGATAAAATCAGAATCATGCTTCGCAGTTTGCATTCTAAATGATAAAATGAAAGAGGAAAACGATTTATTTTTAGTATCATTTTACTATACTATTAGTATTATTTAAAATATAATTTTTTTAAAACATAATTAATTCTTAAATTAAGCTTTCTCAAGAAGACAACAAAAATATAGGCGGCTGGAGTCCAGAATCAAAGCACGTTGTTGAGTGAATCTGTAAGGATTTAGGATTCCCACCTCCATTCTTGAGCAGCCACTGCAAACAATAAATTATCAAATAATTCGGTTGAATTTAAAATGCTGTTCATTCATTCACTTTCTTAAACTCGTAGTGAACCAAAATTTAATTACTTATAAATATATATTTTAAAAAGCATAATTCCAAGGATGAATAGTTCAATTGTTAGATTGAGCTACATTCATGCAAAGGTCTTTGACTCGATTTTTATTAGTAATTTTTTGTTAATAGATTTCCACCAATTAAGGTATGCTTTGCTTTAAAATTAGAACAAGTTATTTGGTTCTTAAAATTTTGATGCAAATAAAGAAAACAAGTATTCAAATCATTTACACGTTTGGGATGAAAGGCACGGTTTCAGAATCTGTTACTTGTTCAGAGGCTGCTGCTATCCCCTAATTCTGTGGTCCTTCTTCGTCTTCTCTCTCTCAAGCACCTTCTTTTCTTACAAATTTCCTTTTCTTCTTGTATTGGATTTTTATCTCCCTTACTCGGTAATCCCTTCTTCCTTTACCTCATATCCCTACGTAGATAATAATTTAGTTATCTTTGAAGGCCTTTTTTCAAACATGACACTTTCTTGTGTACGTGTCCAGGACAAAGTCATATAATTTGACGGAGATTCAGTATTGTTATCAAATTACAGTGTCGTTTGTTGAACCAGTACATCATATACTAGACAACTACATAATTCATTCACCTGAGCTATTGATATGCCACATGTCCTAGCATATGCCACGTGTACTAGCCGTTACCCGCGTTGAGCGCTGCCTTTGTTGCTTCTATTTTGTGGTCGCTTGCTTTGTCCCTGTCTTGCTCAGGATGACCTTGTGTTAGTCAGCTTGCCTTTGGGGATTTGTCTTCTGGCGTCTAGTTGTAGCAAGGGGGTTTGGCTTATATATATTCTGCATTACTACTGTATGAACTTATGAATGAATTACTCTGTTTTCCTTCCTCTTCTCTCTGCCTCTCTGCTCTTCGCCCCTTTCCGCTAAATTATTCTTAACACTGGTATCAGAGCCTGGTTATGGATACGCGCAACAAGTCTAATGTCGAATTCCGGAATGAAGTCCACGAGATTCTTGCCCGGCATGAATCTAACTTCGACCAAGTCCACTACATGTTAAAGACGGTACTGTCAGACCTGCAATCGTTGCGGGCCACGAAGAAACACCATGAAGGACCACGGAAGGTCAACCCTTTCGCCCTCGGAGAAACCTCGTCCCCCACGAACATCTTTCACTCAGACAACCGCCAGGACACTCACCACCTCAAGCTCTCATTTCCAAAGTTCAATGGAGACGACCCTCATGGGTGGGTGTATAAGGTAGAACAGTACTTTGCCTTCCAAAACATTCTAGTAGACCAACAGGTTCATCTAGCTTCGTTCCACCTGGAGAGCATCGCGCTTCAATGGCATCGGTGGCTAACAAAATATCGGGGACCCCTGACGTGTGAAGAATTCTCTAAGGCCCTGCTCGCTCGATTCGGGCCTACGGACTATGAGGACCCTTCAGAAGCACTGAGCAGGCTCCGACATACAAACACTGTCACTCAGTACCAAGAGGCCTTTATGAGATTATCGCACAGGGTGGAAGGCCTACCGGAAAACTTCCTTGTAGGAGCATACATCGCCGGCCTCAAAGATGAAATACGTCTCGACGTCAGAATCAAGCAACCCAAGTCGCTAATGGACGCCATGAGTGTTTCTCGTTTGGTGGAAGAGAGATACCAGTTACAGAGGAAACCCAGCTCATCCTTCCGGTCTCCCTCGACCATCACTACTACTCCTAAAACTAACTCGTACAAGACACCGGGCCTACTGGGGCCCTTACCTCACCAAGGATCATCCACCAAA
>JASKGM010001438.1:0-12357 GCA_034509205.1 Ceratonia siliqua
TTACAAGGGCAGCATATGGTAACATATCTAAAGACCAAGAAGAACTTTTGGCTTTGCTTAAAACAGCAATAGAACTGGCATCAGGGTTTGATCTTGCGGATTTGTTTCCTTCCATGAAACCTATTCATTTCATTACTGGACTGAAACCAAAATTGAAGAAGATTCATAATAGGTTTGACAAGATTTTAGAGGATATCATCAACCAAAATAAAGAGAAGCAAATGAGAGCAGAAAGAGGGAAGCCTTCTGGGGGAGAAAATCTTGTTGAGGTTCTTCTACGAATTCAACGAAGTGGCAGCCTTGAGATCCCAGTTACAACCAACAACATAAAAGCTGTTATTTTGGTAAGTATATATATGTCTACTTAAGCCTTATACAATGATCAGTACTTTGTTCTTGTTATCATAAATATTAATTTGAAGTTATTTTACAACATCAATATTGCAGGACATATTCGCTGGTGGAACTGATACTATAGCAACAACGCTAGAGTGGGCTATGTCAGAAATGATGAGAAAGCCAAAAGTGATGGAGAAGGCACAAGCTGAGATTAGAAAAGCTTTTAAAGGAAAGAAAATAATCCGCAATAAGGATACGGAGGAACTTAGTTACCTAAAATTAGTTATCAAAGAAACTATGAGGTTACACCCACCTGCTCCTTTACTGCTCCCAAGGGAATGCAGAGAAGCTTGCAAGATTCATGAATATGAAATACCCATCAAAACTAAAGTCATAATAAATGCATGGGCACTTGGAAGAGATCCTGAATATTGGCATGATGCTGAGAGCTTTATCCCAGAGAGGTTTCATGACAGCTCTATTGATTTCAAAGGGAATCACTTCGAGTACATTCCTTTCGGGGCAAGAAGGAGAATATGCCCAGGCATTTCATTTGGTTTAGCAAGCATCGAGCTTCCTCTAGCTCGATTATTATACCACTTTGACTGGAAACTCCCAAATGGAATGAAAACAGAGGATTTGGACATGACTGAAGCTTTTGGCACTACGGCTGGAAGGAAAAACAAGCTGTATTTGATTCCCACACCTTACAATGATCCTCTTCATGACAACTCCAGTTGAAGCACTCAAATACGAAGCATTAGATTGTGGATTATCCTATGTTTGTTTCAAGTATTATCTCTTGTCCTCTTAAATGTGTAGTAATTATCGGTGGTAAAATAATGTAATCACTTTGAACATGCAGTTAAACTAAAAGTAAGTAAAACTGGAACCTTCTCCAGTTAAGCGTCATCTGTGTCGGCAACTAAAACCAAAAATAAAGATGAAAATATCTCATATTTATTGGCAAACAAAAAGAATAAAAAAGAAGAAAAAACTCCTAATGCACTGCTGTTGCGGATGGATTAGATGTTGTAGATGACGCTGCTTACTAACCAAATCATGGAGATGCAGCAGATCAGCACAGCAGACTTTGTGATATTTCTAGTTGAGCGGTTGAGATATTTTTTTGACCTACCAACAGACAAAAGCAGCTTATGATACCAGCAACAGTAGGAGAAATCAATGCTGTGCCAATTAGGAAAATATCTTGTACATGGTTGAAGTGAACCAATGATAGATGATGTTGACCAATTCTAACAGATATTCATAATTATAATTTTGTTCATCTTTTATATTTCAGTAGATAAAAAAAGGGATGAGCTAAGTTATATTAGTGCAAATATATATGCACCATATATGCCTGAATCTTTGAATAAGACTTCGTATTTAACCATTTCCAGCAGTATTTACTCGGCTCACAAAAAAAAAAATTGATGCGTTAGGAACATTCTAGTGTGATCTTTTGTGTACCTTCAGAATGTAGAATGGTTTGGATATCTGGTAATGGTCATTTTTATTGTCTTTAATAGGGTTTTTGGAATCACATTAATTAAGGGTAGTTTTTACAGGATGGAAATCATTTTTTGTGGTGTATTATATAAGAAAATAGTTTTTGATATTTAAATTAGAGGCTTAATAGTTAAGTGCTTCTACTGTAGTTGTCATGAAAAGGATCATTGTAAGTTATGAGAATCAAATACAACTTGTTTTTCCTTCGACCCATTGTGCCAAAGGCTTCAAGAGATGATATTTATATACCTAAATTTGTACACTAAATACACATCATTAAGAAAATTATAATAAAAGAGAATGGTGAGAGAGTGTGAGACCCACAATAATAAGAAAAAGAAAGAATATAATAAGTGATATATGTTTAATGTACAAATTTATGATGTACAAATATTATTTTTTTAATGATAAATAGTTTTAAATTGGATTATTATTATTTTTTATTTCTTTAAAAGTGATGTTATGTTAAACTTTATTTTTTAAATGATAGAGCATTTTATCATTAAATTATATTAAAATTTGTTTTTATAATTTATTGATTAAATTATATATGAATTAAAAAATATGATAAAAAATCTGAAATGCAATGAAAAGTACAATGGAGAGAGAAGTTAAAATCTGTCTCAAACTACCACATTGTCAGATTCAAAAATAACATCATAAAAGGATTAGGGCAATATTGGAAAACAAAAATAATAATTGTACACCACAGAAAAGTTACACTATTATATATCACCATTAAGATTATGACACTTGCAACTTTTATTAAAAAATATATTTTTCACTTTTTTTCCGGATAGGGCGATGAAACAAGCTTGGCCTTTTGAAGGTTATAATTAAAGGCGAGAAAGACCCAGCCGCAATCCATCCCGCCTTCATGTTTTTTGTATAGCAAAGTGTATATTAGAGCTGAGCAGATCACAAAGCCTAATGGTGATTTGGCTTGTGGGAGAACTAGTATCAAAACTTTGTATCCACGTAAGACAGCTTTGATGTGGGGACGTTTTCACTTAAGTAAGATTGCTCGAAAGGAATGATTAGAGTTTCGTGGTCCAAATTTCTGTCTCCGGTTGGGTTTACAAGTTGCAGTGAGTAGTTGATCGGAGAAGAAAATGAGGAGAGAAAAGATAGGGAAAAGGAAAAACTGAAAAACTGAAGAAGGAATTTTTTTTATAAAAAAGAATTTACTGCTGCCACGTGTTATATTTTTAATGGTGATGTATGATAGTGTAATTTTTATATGATGTACAATTATCATTTATTGTAAAAAGCTCGAGTACTTGAACTTGAGCCCCTGGATGGTAATGAACAAGCCTTCATCCCTTATATGGTAATAACCAAAAAGGACAAAAAAGAATCTCAAGACTTGCTCATTATCATCCAAGAGTTGAAAAGCTCGAACTTTATATAGCATTGTTCAAAGGATTGTAGGGGTCGAAATGAGAGAATCTTTGAAAGTTGAGAGGCTAAACCTATGCCTTTAAGGCAGAAACAGCAAAAGTCTTTATGGTACCATTCCCTTAAGGGCTTTTATTTTTGTTGTTTATTATAGATTTTATTTTTATTGATATATACTTATTTTGAATGATTTAGAATATATTCTTTTTAAAACTTTTATGGTTAATTTTTGTGTATTTTATTAATTTTTGTTAATTTTCTTAGTTAGGTTATTTTAAGTCCATTTAGACCTTAAAACGTTATAGGACCGTGTATAACCTTTAAATATAAGCCCAATAAAAAAAGAACTAAGCCTGACCTAACTCGTTTTTCTTATAAGCCGAGGATTGTTAGGCTAGTGTGTTTTGTTAGTGCTAGTTGAGAGTGCATTATTGTCTAAAAAAAGAATATAAGGTCATTTGAATGAATTGAGTAAAAAAATTGTTTGGATAAACATTAAAAAAAAACGCACAACTAGTAAAAAAGCACAAATGGCACTATTTTCTAAAGTTAAAAATTATACCTTCAAATAAAAATTTATATGATAGATGAAAGAGAAGAATCACCGATAATCTTTTAATAAAATTTTCTGAACAAAAATATTCTTTTAATATTTACTAATTACAACTCATACCTTATATGTCATTTATAATAATTTTATCAATTAAAAGTACTTTTAAATTTTTATATCTAAAAGACTTTTACATTTAAAAATATTTCTCAATTACTATAGTCAAATATAAAATAAAAATTTTCTAATAAAAAAGTTTTTAATTGAAGTACCTTTATAAAAATCTTTTTTAAGCTCATAAAATAGACCCTGTCTATTAAGCTGAAAATATTTTTATTGTATAAACAAAATGAATAATGTTATTTGCACACCATTATTATACATTTCTTTTAATAATTAATATATTATAAACTAATATTTCATAATGATGATGATGATAGTTAATAGATAATAAAACAATAATATATATATAAGGAAATACATAAGCATATTGTTAAAAAAATAGTGTACAAATAGTTAGGGATGTTAGAGAGAGCCAATTTGCCTCGGCCTGTCTCAATCAGCCTTCAGGCGGGTTTAGGCTAGGCGAGGCGGGGTGGGGCGGGTTCACAAGGTGCTAATCCACCTCGTCCGCCAACCCACAAAAAAAAAAAATAAAAGCTTAAAATTTTAATATATATTAATTTTCATAAATATATGTTGATATTTTAATATTAGTTTTTTAGTTTTTAATTAATTAATTATTAAAATAAATATTAAAACAAAATTTAAAAAAAAGTAAAACTCTTATTTAAAAAATGCATTATTAAAATTAGTTAAGAAAAGATTTAATTTTAATTAATATTTAAATTAATTTAACGATACATTATTATATATAAGAAAAAGTTAATTGTATCTTCCATATAAGGTCTCAATATTTAATAATACCTCTATCTAAAGTCTCAATAATAATTATCAGTTATATTAAAATTATATCTCATTAATGCTCTTATCTTAATTATTAAATTAAAACAATTAACAACATGACAACTATAATTAATTTATCATAATTGAAATAAAACAGATTCATCTTTTGAGAAGGAGTTCATTCTCATAACTCTCATGAGCTTCTAAGACTTCAACATTGGTCATTCCACCAAAGATATTCTCACTCATTGGTACATCAAGTCTTTAAAAGTTGGATTATCTTCCTTAGTACCCATACGTAGAAAGGCATGATAGTAAAATTTTCAATCACTTCAAAACATGTATACGAAGGATATCTGCAACCAAAACAATCTTCACAAGACAAAGACATACAGACACTACTGTATATAGAGATTATGAAATCATGCTAATAAATTTAATATCAAAAGTGACCAAAGAAATAAATTAGTTGTATAATCTTTCACGTTCAAAAGATGAATCTAATAAAAAGAAAAAGAAGTGGGCTAACCAATAATCCGTCCCCTCCTGCCATTTTGATGGGTTAAATTGAAAGAACTCAACCAGTGGAACTCATTTTGTCAACTCACAAACAACATCACTCAAACAAAAAATTTGAAGTTAATAAGATATAAGATTTGTTTGAAATAGTTTTAAAATTTTTTTTTATTTTATAAAAATAAAAAAACTTATTTGTTAAGTGTTTTTATCATTTATTTTTTAAAAATTATTTTTAAAAATAATAATTAAAAAATAAAAAATAATTTTTTTTATTTTTTAAAAAATATAAAAAATAACTAATAAAAAATATTTTTATGAAAATAAATTTTTTATCTTGTTTTATAAAATATTTTTTTATAATTATTCTTAAAAATTATTTAAAAAATAATAAAACAAAAATCATTATATATATACCCATAATTTTATTATCGTTTTGCTTCAATCATCCAGGTTTGATAATGCGACGTGTGTGGTACAAAATTTAATGGCATCATATCAGGAAAAGGAACTATTAATGCATCGGATTTGCACTAAGTGCAGACTTTGGAAACTGAGTTCCACACGCATCACATCAACCCAAAAGTCAAGCTCTATTGCTCTATAGTCGCCTTAGGGTTAGGGAACTTCACTTCACACCCATATTTTACACTTATTTAATTTTAATTAAACTTCAAACTTCCAACTTACGATAATGACTTCAATATCACTATTATTATTTACTTAATATAAAATAATTATATTTTATAATAAACATGTAAAAACAATTTAGTGATATGAAAACTTAAATATAT
The DNA here is from genome assembly GCA_034509205.1 of Ceratonia siliqua. Lineage (NCBI taxonomy): Eukaryota > Viridiplantae > Streptophyta > Magnoliopsida > Fabales > Fabaceae > Ceratonia > Ceratonia siliqua. The sequence goes on from JASKGM010001438.1 coordinate 6,016, forward strand.
TTTTCCAAACAGCCTCTTTAAGACAATCAAATTGATCATTGTTCCAGTTATTAATGCCATTTTGCAAGTAGATAATAATTTCTTTTAGAAATGGACTTATTTTAAAAATTAATTATTTTTTATAAAAATAATATATTTTAATAAAAATATACTTATTTTTTTAGACTTATAAAAAATGAATAAGTTAATAAAAATAGAAAAAATCTTCTATAAGGAGAAGTTAAAAATGGAGAAAAATAAAAAGAGGGAGAAACCTTCATTTCTAAGTTGTTCACCCTATTTCAAAAACACTTTTAAATTATTGCACCCAAATATAAAATAACTTTTCCTTAAAAAAAAAGTCATTCTTCCTATAGAAGAAGTAAAAATACATTTTTTAATAAGTTCAAACAAATAGCCCGTAATCTCTCATCAAAATGTCCTTAACCCGTATCAATCGAGATTAATTAAGCCAAAAAATTTTAAGAATATATTTTTTACATAGACTTAAAATATTTAAAAGAATAAATTTAAATTCAAATAATTAAGGTAGGGACATATCTCCTCAATTATTAAACCAATTATTGGGTATGTATATTTTTAGGGCTTTTTGGTATATGATAAAATTACCTTAAAATAAATAGTAAAAATTGGATGAATATACTAAATTTAAGAGATAATAAAGAAGTAAAATAATAATATAAATATATATGAATAAGATGATGCTATGGCAAAAGAGCATCCTTATATGTAATTAAAAATTTTTAATTTATAATTCAATTAATGAATTATAAACAAAAATCTTAAAGAAAATAAATTTTTTTAGTGAAAAACTTAGGCCCTATTTAGTTTGCATTTAAAAAATTTTTTTTTATTTTGCGAGAATAAAAAAACTTGTTTGGGGAATTGTTTTCATAAGTTATTTTTTAAAAACTGTTTCCGAAAACAATAACTAGAAAATAAAAAAACGAAAACAATTTTTTTTGTATTTTGGCTTATTTTCATCATCTGTTTTCCAAAAAATACGAAAAACAACTGATAAAAAATATTTTTACTTAAACAAGTTTTTTGTTTTTTTGTTCTATAAAACTAATTTTTAGAGTTGTTTTCAAAAACTATTTTAAAAAATAATAAAACAAAAACCGTTCCAAACAACCCATAAACTTCTTCAAAAGATTAAACTCTTCTTAACATCACTCATCTTTTTATGTATTTGTTATTAGTTAAATTTTTTTAATTAATAACTAATATTTATATTATTTAATAATAAAAATAATTAAATTGATTTATTGAAAAATATATTACACATTATTTTCATTAATAAAAAATAAAATAACGTGTCATATATTAAATAAAATATTTAATATTAAATTCATAAATTTTGTTTTAAGTTTTATCCTTAAATGTGTCTTCCACCACTACAAAAAAAAGAGTATTTTGAGGTGTAATTTTTTTTCGACTCTATCTGAGATGGATTTAGAGACCGAAATCGATTTTTTTTTTAAAAAATTGAATTAATAAATATAGAGGGGTTTTAGAGGCATAATTTTTTTGTCTCAAAAACTGTCTCTAACGAGACAAATTCTTTTGCATCTAATATATTTTTTATTTTATTTTATCTCATTAAGGGGGATGTAGAGACGAATTTATTCTACCTTTAAATAATTTAAATATTAAGAAAAAATCTAAAGCGGATTTTATCCGCCTCAAATTGAAATATTTAAGCCCCTCTTCCCCTCATATCATTTGCGCGCAATTTTCCTCAAAACCCCAAATTTCTGCCCCTAAAATCCCAAATCCCTTACCCTACCTTCCCACCTGCGGCCACTCTCCTGGCATCCCAGCATCCCACCGGTGGCCACTCTCTGGCATCCCACAGTAGGTAATATTTCCACATATTATTTGAATCTAGTTGGGTATAAACTGTTAGATTTTGTGCTTGAAATTTGGGTTTTTAGTTCTATTCTCTATTTTTTTTCTTGGTGGTTGAAGTTGTGGCCACTCTCCGGCTTCCCTTTTATGTGAAAATCTCTCATTGTCTTCCCTCCTTTAAACAGAAGGGGGGAAAAAGGATAGACGCCAGAGTAAGTATAGTTTATTTATTAAATATAAATAGCATGGTATTTCATAGATATTGAGATTGGCAAAGCCATGGTGGCCGATCATTCCTGGGTTGCGCCTATTTCTCCATTATATATATACATAGTCATATATACCTCTCAAATCAACCCTTGGTAAGATAGGTTTTCTTGCTGAGCTTGGAGACATTTGTATTTTGCAATTATGCGCTATTTCAATGGTAATTATTAATTAGGGAAAAATCATATATAGTTGAAATTAATTACTAATCAGGTTTATATATTAACCCCTCAAATATTGGTATAGTTTATAATGTCTTTGCTGATCTAGACTCTACAATTAATTGATTAAATAGTTTTTGAGATTATCTTTTAGGCCTCTCACTATATATTTGATTTTTGGACTTGTTATTTATTGAGGATAATTCTACAAAAAGTTCTTTACTTTGACTTTTTTAACTTTGAATCTGACATATATAGATGCAATGCAATGTAAGTAATATTCACGGCACATTGATTAATTATATAATAGTGGAGTCGACAATGATAAAAGGCTTTACCTGTTTTTAATTTTTGTGAACAAGAAAATACAAGTTTCGTATTTCTTTTATATTTAAACCTATTAGTTTGATTAAAATCACATTAATTTTATTTAAATATCAAATTAAATAGACGACCTTCTTTATTGGGTTGATGATACATATACAATGTGGAATTCTGTGAAAGTAATTTATAGGATGGTTTCTGATTAGTAATGGGTACTGTTGTAGAGGGTGGAGTGTCCTAATAGAAACACCAATTAAGGCCTGCCTAGTTTGACTATGTGAAAACCTCCTGTCACAACGTGACGGCCGGTGAAAAATTATCATTTTATGACTTTTAGGCGCGTAAGAAAAAACGCAGAGAAAAATTTAGAGTCGCCACCAATTAATTAGAAGGATAATTAGGATCCTTAAAAAGAAAAGAAAAACTGGCCTTTGGAACCAGATGAAGGGTTCGAGAGTCTAATTATATGTGGGGAAGGTGTTAGGCATCCCACAACGTCCATCCCTAAGGATAGTTACCCTAAATTATTTATACTTAATAATTTTACTATATTTTAATTACTCATTTTTTATTAATAAAATAATGAACAAAGATGAAAAAAAATAATAACTAGACCTGCCTTATCAAGTAAGTACTTACGTACCCCGAAAGGGATCAAGGTCAACATAGGTCATAATGTTCGTTAAATTGATTAATTAATTAAAAAGAAATTAGGACATTTAGAGAAAATTAAATTTCTACTTAAAGCCTAGACAACGGGTTAAAACTTTGGAGAGAATATATCTCTACTAAAAGCCTGTAAAAACTGAGACTTTGGAAAAATAAAATTTTACCGAAAGTCTATGGAAACTAGGACATTGGAGAGAAAATAATCTCCACTGAATACCTATGAAAGTTGAGACTTTGGGGAAATAAGATTCCACTTAAAGCCCATAAAAAAACTGAACTTCGGAAAAGATAAACTTCTACTGAAAGTTCATTAAACGTTAAGTCTATGGGATTTATAAAAATAATAGGGTGATAAGGAGATTTGAAAGAAATGGGGATCAAAATGTGACTTTTAAGAAATTTGGGGGCTAAAATGTAATTCTTGAAAGTGTGAGGGTCAAAATGCAATTACTGAAAGATTGGGGGTCAAAATGATATTATTGAAAGTATAAGGTCAAAAATGAAATTATTAAAAGATTGGGAGTTAAAATGCAAATTTTAAAAATATTGAATTAGAAGGCAGATTAATTATATGTTGCAAGCCTTTAAAGCCATAAAAGAAGTAATGGGCTTTAGACCCCTTTTGAAAATATTTAAATGTGCAATTTTATTCAATTAAGATAAAAATGGGCCATTAACCCCATTGGATCAATTGGGCCATTGAAGTCTTTTTAATATCTATTTGGGCCCTTGGAGCCATTTTTGACAATAATTGGGCTTTTGAAACCATTTTGAATTAATTGGGCCTTGAACCCATTTTGAGATAATGGGGCCTTTTAAAGTTTGTTTAAAATCTTTCTCTAATTGTCTTTTCCAAATTTAGGCCTTGACCCGTAAAATCTGTATCAAAAAGCATTCCTTTTCTTTCTATATCGTATTCCTTATTATCAAGTATGACAAATATTAAGTAGGAATGAAATGAATTTATCTATTATGCTTCGGGAAAATGAACAAAAGAGAGATATTCTGGATGCAAACAATCAAGGTTAATGGTCACTCACGGCCTACCTGGAGAACTCATAATGCATACAATAGGCTCATCCATAAAACACCTACTTATCATTAAAGAAGATTCCCAATACCATGCTTACGTTAATTAATAGCAGCATATTCAACTCAAACTAGTGGCACCAAGTTTAGTGAAGTACACCAACAGTAGCATGATTATAACAACCAATCACCTTAAACCACTTATTCGATTAACATAACACAATCAAACCAACCAGACAATTGACACGTTTGACTAAAAAAATTCTCTTCATATCCAATTGAAAACTAAGCTCCCTTTAACCATGATGTAAATAATTTGAATACCTAACTTAGATTAAGGGTTTACTTCAGTAAAACAGATATTCTAGTATTACTCCCAAAATGTTGACTTTGCTTAGAAACAAAAGAGTTCATGTCTTCAGATAACATCTATAATTAGTAACTATAAATTCAGATGAGGCTATGCATAAAAGAGACCGAGCATCCTTTCTAATTGGAGTGACATAGGCAAACAGATGACGAACAGTATGGCCAGTGCCAGTACATTTCCACCAAATCAAAGAATATAAAATGATAGAATAGTCCCACAAGAGATCTGAAATACAGGTTTTTATCCTAACTCTGAGACAAAAAAACCTTAAACGACATAAGAATAGTAGGATTTGTGAAGCACTCACAAACCAAACATTAGAAACTTATTGACCTAAGGCAGTCCGGCATGAATTCAGAGAACAAATTGTAACATAGATTAACACCTTCTAAAAAAATGCATACTTAACAGAGATTGGATTGGAATTAGAAAATCCTACTTCACACAGAAGATAACTTATTAGATGCAACTAGCAACCGGAGACTCATAGATTTATCAAACCAAATGCATCCCCTAACAAAAATTAAACTTTCCAGAGATGAAAACTAATAATGGACCGAGATCAGGGACCCCTCACAATTAATTAAACAACCAGCAAATTGAAAATGCAATCTCAAGAAATTATAATCGAAGTATGTATTGGTTAACAGAGATTAAACCTCCTGGGTTGATTCAGACTCACAGAAATCCTGGATACCCCATAATCAGAGATACTCAAATCCCCGTAATCCGAGTTTCATTCCACCATAAATTAAAAGAAAGTACCCCGTTTTAATGAAAATCCCAAATCTGTAGGTGAGTTAATACCTTCTAAAATGGCCCCTTGTGATTTCTAGTTCCTCTTCTGTTCTTTTCCTCTGGTCTCCGTCCTCTATTTTTTTGATCTTTTTCTCCATTGATTCTCCTGACTCGTGCCTCTTATAGCCATTCTCACTGTTCTGTGCTGGAGATGCCGTGAAACTTAATCGAAATCATAGGGTGGTTGAGTCAATTTTGTGACGTTTCAAAGATGAACCCCGATGGTGGGTCAAGGGAACGAGTTTTCTTGCAGCTTAAAGTTGGTTTGCAGAACGAAACTTCAGGGGAGTGGATGATGTCCGAGGGATTTACGGGATTGCGTGGGGATTGAGTAGAGGAGATCGCACTTTGAAGATGCAGAAGCAATCTAATAAAGTGCAGAGGAAACTTGTATGCAGAGGGATAGCGTAGAGGTGGGATTTGCAGATGGATGATGGGCTTACTGGTCTGTGAGGTGCGCAGGGGTGAGGGAGATGACCTTGCAGCGAGATTTGACTGAGCAGAGGGAGTAGGTCTCGTGATGGAGGTGGTTCACGGGTGAAGCTGACGGATAGGGGGAAATGATTTGGGGATTTAGGGATTGTAGAGGTCCTGTGGGTAATTGGGTCATGGGTTAGGCAGGTCAGGGGCTCCAGTTGGAGTTGGGCTTAAGGGATTTTGGGCTCCGGTTTTTGGCACATTAGGCTAAGGGTTTTGGGCTGAAATGCTTGTGAGTTCTCCTTTTTTATTTGGAAGGATCAAATTAAGTGTAATGGGTTGAATTATATTTTTTCTCTTTTTTTTCTTTTTTTTTTAGTTTTTCTTTTTAACCTAAAATTGGTAAATAATGGAATTAAAAATAATAAAATAATGAAAATAAATAAATGAACTAAA
>JASKGM010001449.1:0-12356 GCA_034509205.1 Ceratonia siliqua
TAATAATAATACAATACTTAAAATATAAGTCTCACGCTTAGGACTTAAATTTTTGACTAATAACGGCGGTTATATTATTATCATTCTAACAATTGAACATTCATGAAAAATATACTATTAATAATATAATTACTTTCACATTAGCTTCACTTGAATTTTATTAAATGAGAAAAGTGATTACAGAGTTATATATTTGCTCAACCCTTAGGATGGCTGGAGGTTTTGAAAAAGAATATCCATGCTTCATTAAACGTGATTCATGTGTTTGATATGTTAAACTTCAGGAGCGGTATGGCTGCCATGCGATGATGCTGGAAACAATCGCAGCAGTTCCGGGAATGGTAGGAGGAATGCTACTGCATTTAAAATCACTAAGAAAGTTCCAGCACACCGGGGGCTGGGTCAAGGCCTTACTGGAAGAAGCAGAGAACGAGAGGATGCACCTAATGACAATGGTGGAGCTGGTGAAGCCCAGTTGGCACGAGCGGCTGCTGGTTATTACTGCGCAAGGAGTTTTCTTCAACGCCTTCTTCGTCATCTACCTTATCTCCCCAAAAGTGGCCCACAGATTCGTTGGGTATCTGGAGGAAGAGGCTGTGATCTCGTATACGCAGCACTTGCAGGCGATTGAGAGTGGTAAGGTTGAAAATGTCCCCGCCCCTGCCATTGCCATTGACTACTGGAGGCTTCCCAAGGATGCCACTCTCAAAGACGTTATCACTGTCATTCGCGCTGATGAGGCTCACCATCGCGATGTCAATCACTTTGCTTCTGTGAGTTTCAACTTTCAACCTTCTTCTTGCTCTCTTTCTATGATTTATTATGGTTTTACCCTATTTTAAAAGCGAAACTTCCCACCATACTACTGAAGTACTGATATCCTTCTTGTTTATAAAATTTTATAAAAATGTAAAACAACCAATTTAATTTTGTTTCTCATTCTCCTGTCACATTAGTTTCAAGAACATATTCATAAAAAAAGTGAATATAATTTTAAAAATAAAAAAATTATGAGTATTATATTATTAAATCTCATGAAAGATTATCATAATTTATCGCATTTAGAATATTCCTTCATGAATTTTTGTTTTTGAGTATTGAGATACTATTATGAAATTAAGATATTAGATAGAAAAATAAATATCATGGGTTATTATTCTAAAATATAATGAGAAATTTTAAAGTACACTCCTTATAAAAAAATTAAAAGATTAAACTAATCATAAATATATAATTATAGACGTTGGAGGTGGATCACAAGAGGTTTTACTACAAAATATATACATGTCTATTCATTATTAGTTAAATTTATCAAATTTTTGTATATTAAAATTTTAAAAATATAATATTTATAATGACAATTGATATAATTTTTATTAATATTTTTGTGCACATATTTGTATTTTATTGTATTAGTTTAATATTTAAGAGTATAATTTTATTTAATCTTATAAATTTTCAAAAGATAGTATTGTTACCCTTTTAGTATCCTGAAAGGTAAAACTAGAACAGATCACACTATTGATAATATTAAAGCTGTGATATAAAAATTAAATTAATAGCAGGACTATTTTTTGAGAATTATAATTGAATTTGCCTTTTTTTTTTCTACAATGGTTTCATTTTGTCTGAATGTTGAGATATTTTTTGATGCAGGACATCCACTATCAAGGAAAGGAATTGAAAGAGGCACCAGCTCCAATAGGCTATCACTGAGTTTTTCTTTTTTTGAAAGATTTTGTTGCTTAAATAATTTTTTTTCTATGTAGATGGTTGAATTAGAAAAAGTAAAATGTCTACTTTATTATGTACCTAAAATAAATTTTGACTTGGCTTCCTCCTTTATGAAGGCTATCCCAATTTTCTTTTGTTTGAATACAATAATCAACGAAAAAGACTATAAGAAACCTAAACATTAAGACTAAAAACCTAAGGAGAAGAATTACAACACGTTAACTCATTAAGGATGCTTCCCATCTCATTTCTCAAGACTATTTTAGAGATAGAAATTTGGAATTTTAGAGTCTCATTTTCTCATACCATGATTATATTAAAAACAGACAAAATATATTTTATGAAATTAATTATAAGAATTACTATAAATTTCTAGCTAGCTTAATTTCATATTTTCTTTGAATAAATTGGTATTGAATAGGAACCATACAGAAGAAATTTTATTTTTGTAGAGTAAAATATTTTAATATCTCTTCATGTAAGGTTATTATTAATTTATATATATATATATATATATATATATATATATATATATGTAAATGAGATTTAGTCATTAAATATAGATTTTAACTTTTTAAATTAGAGTTATGTATATTATATTTTAAAAATATAATAAAGAAAAAGTTGTGTAAGTTTTAAGTATAAGATTAATCTACTGACATGTAGGTCATTGTATACCAATTTATATTTAAAAACTTTTAAAAAAAATAAAAATTTATTCTTTATTCCATTTTAATTATTTTTAAAATTAAAAATAACTAATCATTAGAATATTTTTTATTCAAATTGAACTTGCCATTATTCATTCAAGTAGCATTTTCCATATTAAATATTAAAATAATTATAAATTGAGGGCTCAAACCCGTACTTACAATTTAACCAAAAAAGAAAAACATTAGTTGAACACTTGAACTATAGTTATGACAATATTTTATTACTAGTTTGTTAGCCATTCATTTTTAAAATAAAATTTTAATTATTTAAAATTTAAATAATATTAATTAACAACTCTCTACCTCTTAAAAAAAATAGAATATAAGAATAAAAATAATAAAAGATAAATTTGATCCCATGTTGTCTGTCACGCTTATAAATACAACAATATTATTCGGTACATCACAATTTTTATACATTTAAATTTAATCATTAATTTAATATAAAATAATAGATATAAAAAAAAATGAAGGTTATATAAGAAAAGTGATGAATTTTTTATTTTTCTATAAATATATCTAGTTAAGCGTGAACCCAGGTTCGCATCACGAAACTACAACGATAGATAAACCAACCTCACAAGTCACAAGTCCCATAACTATTAGATAGACACGTACAGACTAAGGAGACGTTGTGTCCTTCAAAGATTTCTCCAATGGATTCCACGCATATGGCGCTTTTCAAAGCTCTGAACCGCCATTTCAGCAGAGCTACTCCCAGTCAATGCATAAACACGGCACTTCTCCATCGCCGCCTTAAATGCGTTGCTTACCACTATGCCATTCCCAAGGCCGCCAACTCTTTTGCTTCTTCGCCCTCGCTCAGGAGCTTGTGCGCGGTGGTCCCCCGACTACCCTGTCGTTTCCAGTGCGTTTCGAGCTCCGCTGTTCCATTTGCTTCTTCTGGCGGTGGGAATGGCGGGGTTGGTGGGGAGAGTGGTGGTGGTGCTGGTGGATGCGGTGGCAACGGCGGTGCTGGTGGTGAGTCTGGAGATGCCAATCCCAAATTGGTTGGCGAAGGGGCTAAAGAACTTTTGACACTTTCACATGATGTTATTATTCTCGATGTTCGGGTATGAACTCGTCTTTCTCTCTGTTGCGTGTTCTCTCTGGGAATTTTGATTGCTTTTTTTGATATCCTGTTCTCTCTGATAGGGAATGGTGTGCGGGGGATGTGCAGCTAATGTGAAAAGAATTCTAGAAAGTCGAGTAAGTTGCTGCAATTTTAATTTGATTTGATTTAAAGACTTCATTACATTATTTGAAAGATGATTGGATATTCACATGTTAACATTAATCCCGAGGGTATTCTGCTAAGTTTACACAACTAGCTGCTTGGACATTACAATCATGGGCGTGCATTATAATAATTAAAATAAAGTTGTAAAAATTTTGCTTAGAGATTTCATAGCAATACTGTATTCTCAGGTCCTAGAAATCAGAAATCTTAATTTGAATTTGCTTATTTACTTATTTACTTATTTATATCTAAGTATATGAACTTGGAAATCAGTTTGTGGAGATGGAATCCGAAGATGTTGCAGGGAAACAGAGGTGTACTGCAAAGAATCCATGGGTCATGTTGGAAATAGTGGTAGAGCAAACTCAGCACGAAATAACTGATCAATTATGTCATGAATAATCTCTTCGGTTAGTGGAAACTGGAAACCATGATGATGGTCCAGCATCCGTGCAGGGATTTAGCAAGGACCCTTGTACTTGTACCAAGCGCCCCAGGCATTGTCCCATCTTAGAACTTGGTTCAAGCTCAAGCCCCCTAATTTAGTCTTAGGGCCATTGGTAATCCTAGCATAGATACCAGAATAAAGAATTCTGGCACCATAGTATGGGCCTTGGAAATTGGAAGATCATGGCAATTTTCTATGCTAGAATATCTATATATTTCTCATTCTGCAACATGCCTCCGATTCCATGGCCCTTATCCCCTTGACTGTGTGATGAAACCACTTACATTTTGGTAAAATTTTTGAATTCTGCTGGAGTTACCACGAAAAAGTGAGCAAGGGTGTAGGGAGAGCCTGCTTCCAACTCCTGAATCTTGTTAGGGCTTACCAAAGCCAAAATGGCACACACACCAACAAAGGGGAAGAAAAAGAACAGATGAATTCCATTTAACATGGGCAAAGAATTCAGGGCTTGTTTTGTGAATTCATTGTGAACTTAAGATTCAGGGCTACTTACTATTTAGTAGTTACATTTAAATATGTTATGATGAGAAATAAAGAATAATTTTTCTTAGCATAGCTCTCACATTCCACTTCCACACTGCCAAAAGCAGCCTAAGTAGCCCTAAAACTAGGGTGAAACAGTAAAATTGGCATTCAAGGTTGTATATCCTTGATACTCTTTTTTTCTGATAAGAAGAATAAAAAAGATAAAAGAAAGAAAATATATGTAGTGTAGTTAACAAATGCTTTATATTCTTTAAATGCACAAGCACATAATTATTTTCTGTTCTGCAATCTAAATATACACTCTTTATTTTGTTATATTAATGGACAGCCTCAAGTGTCATCTGCTAGTGTAAATCTAACAACAGAGACAGCAATAGTTTGGCCTGTATCTGAAGCAAAAACTGTACCAAATTGGCAAAAGCAATTAGGAGAGGCACTTGCAGAGCATTTGACTAGCTGTGGTTTCAACTCTAGCCTTCGAGGTATCGATTCAAGATCACTGATATTTTCAATATGTCATTCAGTTTTGTTACATTCTTAATATTATAAATATTGGTAATGCAATGTTACAATATTTATTTATAAAATTCATTCTGAAACAGAAGAAAAGGAAAATTGTTGCTTAAGTCCGTAGAGATCTTGAAGCATGTGAATGTGATAATGCTATCAGTTGGGTTATGTTTTAATGTATTAAGAAAAGTAGCAAAAATGATGAAAGTCAATACTTTCTTTTAGTTTCTCTGTTTAGGAGGATATCTTATCCTCTGTCCTTGTTGTATTTTTCCTCTCTTCTCTAAAATAAATATTCCTACTTCATTAAAATGTACTTCGTTATACCTTACTTTCCATGCACTTTCCTTCCTGAGGAAATCCTTGGACCCTGGTCCCCCTTTGGCACACACACAAAAGAGGGGGGGGGGGGGGGGGGGGGCGTTTGCATGAAGGTTGTGGAGAGTTTCTGTGGCCTATTAGTAAAATGCATATGTATAGCCAACAAGACAAGAAAAAATTTGCAAACTTAAGAGATCCTTTGTTTTCTAATGCTTAAACCCCTTTTCATGTATAATATATATTTTTTTTAGGTGAGCTATGGGGCACAAATATATAATATATATTTGTTTAACCTGCAACTCAATATACCACTTTGATTGACATGTGCAAAATTAATGATATCATCAACAGTCTATAATTGGAAATTTTCAACATCCCTTTCTATTTACTTCATAAGTACTGCAGCTTTTAGCCTGCTTAATTGAATCTTCACCTGCATAGTTCTCTTAAAAATTATATGCTTGCTGGGTTAATCTTCTTGTTAACAAACCATAGAACTCACTTCCAAATGCTAGCTTATGGGTGGGAGAGTGCAAAGGGATTATATACCTCACTTAATCAATTTACCTAGGCGATGTGGGACTTCTAACATTCCCCCTCATGACGGAGGAGTGCATCCATGATGGAGAACGTCTCCGATACCTGGCGTAGACCACCGAGTCTCGGCTCTGATACCATGTTAACAAACCACCTTGGGAAGAAGTTACCCCCAAAAACTAGCTCATTGGTGGGTGGGTGCTTAAGGGATTATACACCTCACTTAACCAATTTACCCCGGCGATGTGGAACTTCTAACACTTCTTTATAACTATTTGTTTCAAATTATCTAATCACACCCCTGCTTATTTCATCTTACTAATGCCATTGGCATGTTTGTTAACTCTTAACGTGAGTAATAATAAAATACTAAAGGACTATTAAGTAGCAGTATGTGTTCAAACTCAATTTTTCATTACTGTTAGAATTTTTAACAGAATTGCTTGACTGTTTGTCATAGTGCAAGTATACTATTGTAACTTGTTTGAAATTCTTGACATGTTTGTTTGTAAAGATTTATGCTCGTCTTTCAACTTTCAAGAGACTTTCAATTGGCAATATAATTGCTTTTACTTTGGGTTTTTACCAAGATACCATTGTAATGTATATTAGGACACTAGGCAAAAAGCTTATTGAGAAGTGTTCAAGAAAGCAGCAAATAATTTGGAAGACCTATATCAGTGGAATCTTTCATTCTTGAATGTTGATGGCTTCCTTTTTATTTGGTCATATTTTAAACGTTTAGCTCATTATTTGTGAACTAGCACTCTGAATTGGGGGTTCTGACCTTGTTTTTCATGTTTATATGTGTATATACGACATTTTTGTCCATTTCTATGTGCATACACTCACCCTTTGTAAAGTCTATTAGCTGTTATTTTTCTGAGTTCTTGTTGATATTTATGGTAAAGGTTCCATTATACCTTGAGGACTGAAGTTTTATATTTTTGGTTATACTATGTGAGGTAATGACCAGCAGTTGAATTTTCCTACAAGCTTCAATTTGGGAACAAAATAAAACAAGACTCTTTCTAAAGAATGATTTTTAAGAATGGTGGCACCTTTTAATTGTCAAATTCACGTAAATATAAAAATGGTCATATTTACTCCCCTGGCTGTCCGCTAAGCTGTAATTACTTCAAATGAGTTTAGATGTTACCCCTTACCACATGTTGTAGAGTTCATTTGATTTATGTGAAGCTTGGTGGGTTAAGTGGCAGGTCAGGAAGATAGCAACTGAAGGAGTTATTTCACCATATAAAAGCAAAAGAGTGGTTGTCTGGAGTCAATGGTATGTCCTCAATTCATGAGGCTCTAAGTTCCACCATGATACCTTTTATATGACTAAACAGTTTTCAAATCTTATATCCACAATTTTTAGATGTATAGGTTAGGTTTGAAAACCATTATTGATGCTATAATTTCTCCTTCAGTAGGTCAGTCTCTGCAGCTACTTGTGGTGGGTATTGGAGAGCCATGTCTGTGCTTGGGAGGCCCTGCATTGTGAAGAATTTGCTGACTATAAATCTGAAATTAACAATCCTTTAGTTATCAAGAATTTATTGACTTCTATTCATACAAAATTGGTTGTGTTTTGTGTGTATGATAAATGGGAATTTCCATTTGTGTACTCAATTAATGTTGTTTACAGTTGGTGTACTATAATGAACACTCAATAAATTCTTTTTCTTAGATTTATGTTATTTACACTATCTTCTGCAATTTATAATCTCTAAATGTAAGCTAAAATGTTATGTTGTGTTCTCTCATATTTTTGCTTTTTAATTTTCATAAGCTCTTTTTGTTGTTGCACTGGATTATGCATATTAATCCATGAACAAATATCGAGCTTCTGCAACAAGTTACTAGTCACTCATATTGAACTTTCTAATATTCATGTTTCATGACTTTTCTGTATCATCAATTAAAGCCTTCTAGTTGCCAGATTTGAGTAACTTTTTACCACACTTTTAGTCATCTAGGACATGTTTCGATAAGCACAAATAAATTATATTTTATGTTGCCTATTGCCTGACTGGTTTATGGTGGAGGACAAAGGAAATAAAATTTAAGGTGGAAATATCATTTGAAGAATATTTCAAGTAGTCTGTCTACCTTTGCCATTGATAAATTTCTGCTATATTTTAAATTGTAGTGTGTGCAAAGCAAGCTTCTGGGCTGCCTAAGTTAGAACATGGGAGTAAACAAGCTGAGCCAAGACAAATTTCCTAAGGCTCCACCTCTGCCTGTTTAAGTGTTCATTTTATATTGAACTAATAACTATTATAACTGTATACATAAATTACTTCAGTATTTAGTAATTTATTTCTATCATTAAGTGTAGCTGCATTTACATACTTCATGACATTCTTGGGAATTTCTCTGCCTAATTTGGTGTTTGATAAACCCTGTGGTTTGAAGGTGGCCATATGCCTATTTGTCCTGGTGGAATTTATGTTGGTTATGTTATATTGGATTACATAATACTACAATATTCTCATAAGCTTGGGATATTGATCTCTAAATTTACCGAAAATTGTCCTGCATTTGTACCTAGGTTTCTTCTATTGGGGAATCAGAACTTTTATGACGGCTGTTTCTACATTGTTCTCCTTTTAACATTTTTTCCCCTCCTTGACGCCTCTTCGTGCATGATGGAGATATTGATGATTCAAGCTTTTATGCTATCTGGTTTTAAGTTTATATTCTTTTTGATGTTTAGACCACGTTCATGATGTATCTTTGTCACCTCATACCTATGGCCAGTTGGTGCCCTATTTCAGCAAATAAATGGGAAGAATAGAACATGTATGATGAAAAGTTGGTGTGGATGTTTATAAATTACTCGTAGTTCTTAAAACTGAATAAATCATCGCCTTATACTTGTGTACAGTAATTTTCTAGCTGGCTATTCCAGTATACAGTTGGGAAGAGTAGACTTTTCAAAAAACTTGGTGCCTGGGAGGGCTTGTTCAGAACTTCC
Source organism: Ceratonia siliqua (assembly GCA_034509205.1). Taxonomy (NCBI): domain Eukaryota; kingdom Viridiplantae; phylum Streptophyta; class Magnoliopsida; order Fabales; family Fabaceae; genus Ceratonia; species Ceratonia siliqua. Next base: position 8,994 of record JASKGM010001449.1, read on the forward strand.
TAATGCTACATTGAATGCTTTTTTTTCAAGCGAATTTAGTCAGTGTTTCTAATGATGCTTGTCATATTAAAATTGTATCTCGTAGTTTGAAGTTACAATTTTTGGAGTGATTAAATTCTTTTGCAAAGTTGAAGCTTAAGACTTGCATGGAACTTAAATCATGCCAATTTTTCCCATTGATGTGTGTGATTACTTGACAATTCTGCTTTTTCTATAAGTGCAGATTCAGCAAGAGACAGTTTCCTCCAAGTTTTTGAAAGGAAGATGGAGGAAAAGCGTAAACAGTTGAGAGACAGCGGTATACATCTTGCTACACATTTTCTAGATTTTGTGTAACAATGGAAGATGTTGCTGATAATATTTTGGTGAAGCTCTTTCATGATTCATCTGTTGCGAGTCTTGAGGTTAATTAATGTACTTTTTTTTTTCTCTGTTCTGTTTGAAGGTCGTGAGCTAGCTGTTTCCTGGGCTCTATGTGCTGTCTGCCTTGTTGGCCATCTCTCTCATTTATTTGGAGCAAAGGCACCATGGATCCATGCATTTCATTCCACAGGGTTTCATCTATCCTTGTCTTTGTTTGCATTGCTAGGTCCTGGGCACCAACTTATTCTTGATGGCATAAAAAGGCTTCTTAAAAGGGCACCAAACATGAACACCTTAGTTGGTCTTGGGGCTTTATCATCGTTTACTGTCAGTTCATTTGCTGTCTTGCTGCCAAAATTGGTAAAATCCCTTTTGATAAAGTTTCTTATTGCCAACCTTGTAATTTTGAATTCATTTAGTTGCTATATAACATTTAATAAGCCAAATTCCTTTATAAAAACCAAAATATCAAATTCTTTATGTACACTGTAATGCTACTCCTAGTGCAAGAGTGGGGCTTGTCTTTTTCAACTTACATCTACATAATTTACATTTAAGCTCTAAAAGTACCATTTTGTACTGTCTGCTATGATAGTTGTTTATGTCCTTCCTCAGCATGTATCCACATCTTTTATTTGTCAGCTACTTAGTTACAAGTATAGCTTTAGTATGCCTATTTAGTAATTGTTACAGTAGCTATAGTTCATGAGATTACCTTGCCAATTCACAGATTGGAATATTTAATCCTGTTTTGGTTATTTTTATTGTTTTGGGTCTAATAGTTGTTCTGATCACTTTTATCACTACTCATACTGTCAGTGTCATACATATAACAGTGCATGGTTAATAAAAATTCTGTTGGTCTCATTTAACATTATAGTGGTGTGCGATACTGATAAGAACTGACGTAGCAATTCAGAAAATAGGAAAAAGAACGACACTCCAGAGGTGTCTAGTATTCAGAATAACAAGAAAACACAAGTTTAGTAGGTATTCGAGAGACCTACTACTCTCCCTCACTAGTAAAAACAAGCCTGCTCTCTTTCTACTCCTTCCCACCATTTTAAAGAGCAGCTCTAGTGTTTAACAACTAACAGACTTCTAACTTCCCCGACAATCTGCAGGTATAGTTGTTGATGCAATTACAGAGTATTGTTTCCCTTGTCCTTGGCCCCTACTATATTTCTACGCCTAGCATATGTGAACCTGACAGGGGACTTATCAATACCCATTACCCAAAGCTTCACCTTGTCCTTAAGGTGAAAATGAGGGAATTGTAGAAATATAGACCCGAAATTTTCCCACGTAGCATCACACTCAGGTAAGTTGAAGTGATGGACGCACCCTAAGATGGCTGTTGGTTCCATTAACCATTCCCACCCTGCTGTCAATTGGGTCGGCAGCTATTGCACTGGTTGAACTAAGCCATTAGCTTTTCTAAGTAAGGAAACATGGAATACAGGGTGAACTGCTAAGTGTTCAGGAAGTTGTAGCTTGTATGCTATTGGTCCTGTGCGTTGGATTATTTTATAAGGACCAAAAAATTGTGGGGATAGTTTCTCATTAGAGCGTTTAGCTAATGAGCGCTAACGATAGGGTCTCATTTTAATGTAGACTATGTCCCCCTCCTCATATGTAATGTCCCTTCTTTTTCCATTAGCCACAACCTTTGTCTTTTGCTGAGCCCTGAAGAGGTGCAGCTTCAAATCATCATGTTATCCCTTTCCCCTAATTGCTGTTCCACTGAAGCCACTAAGGTGGACCTCATTGTATAGCGAATTAAGGGAGGTGGGTCATGTCCATATACAAATCTAAAAGGAGTAGAACAGGTCGTGGTATGGTAGGACGTGTTGTACGAGTACTTTGCCCATGCCAGCAATTTAAACCAGTGAAAAGGCTTCTCCATAAGGAAATACCTCAGGTATGTCTCCAAGCAATGATTTACCACCTCGGATTGCTCATCCGTTTGTAGGTGATAGGCTATGCTATGCTTCAAAGAAGTGCCTCGGAGCTTGAACATCTCAGTCCAAAACAAGCTGAGGAATACTTTGTCCCTATCCGATACAATGGAATGAGGAATTCCATGTACCCTTACCACCTCTCTTGTAAAATTTCCAGCCATAGATTGGGCAGTAAAAGGATGACGCAGGCCTATGAAATGACTATATTTGTTGAGTCGATCAACCACCACTAAGATGGTGTTGTATCCCTCGGACTTGGGCGGTCCTTCAATGAAGTCCATTGTTAACTCTTCCCGTATTTGGTTAGGGATGAGAAGTGGCTGCAGCAGCCTTGCAGGTGAAAGGGTTGAGCATTTTTGTTGCTGGCATATTTCATAACTTGCAATATGAGTTTCAACGTCCTACTTCATCCCCAACTAGTACCAATGTTCTGTTAAATGTTGGTAGGTTTTTAGCACCCCCATATGGCCACCAACTGGACTGTCATGAAATGCACACAACAGGGGAGGATTGTGGAATTACCATTTTTCCTTTGAACAACAACCTTCCTTGGTTAAGAGTAAAATATTTAGGATGATTTGTGCCCTGTAAAATGGCTTGCTTTACCCAAGAAAGGGTCTGATCCTGGTCAATCTGTTCCTGTAGTGCAGTGAGATCCCATGGCTCGTTTACACTTAGTAATTCTAGTACAGGAATTGGTGGTTGTCTTGACAAGGCATTTGATGCTGTGTTCTCTAATCTGGCTTATATTCAATGACAAAATCATAGCCTAGTAGCTTGGACAGCCACTTTTGATGCTCTTGGCTAACTAATCTTTGCTCAAGTAAAAACTTAAAGCTTTGTTGATCTATTCGTATACAAAATTTGTGGCCTAACAGGTAAGGCTGCCATTTCTGGGTGGCAAAGACTATTACCATAAGCTCCCTTTCATATACTGACCTTATACGAGCTTGAGCTAGTAGAGTATGACTATAAAAAGCAATAAGCCTCTTATTCTACATTAAAACAGCCCTTAAGTCTTGACCCGAGGCATCTGTCT
>JASKGM010001460.1:0-12354 GCA_034509205.1 Ceratonia siliqua
GCTTTGGTTGCTTAATTAGGCTTCTTCATCAATCTGGTTGGGGGTTTAAGTATCAATTGCTTGGGTTCCGCATCACTGAGTTAGCGGAATATGGGCATCAGCGTCACCAAAAAAAGGCCTCTGCCAAATCTTAACATATAGAAAACCTAAACACACCAGCCTCAGCCCAGTTTTCACAAAACCATGATAACCAAGCTAAATCCACCATCTCAATCCCTAAAGCAGTTATCTCATTTAACGGCCCGGTAGGTAACAAACTTGTACCTCTGACTGTAGAGGCACTAGAAGGTAGCGATCCACATTAGTTTTTAGAGCATATTATGCATTACTCATTACCTCGGCATTTTAAACAACCATAGCTCAACCAGTGTGATGTCTTTACTGATCTTCAGGAACATTTGGAAATTTATAACTTGATTATGTTGTTTAGCAGCTCGAGAAAGGAGTTGAAGTGTAGAGCCTTCCCAGTTACATTAAAGAGAGCTTCTCTTCAATGGTTTTTAAGTTTACTACCCAATTCCATATCTATCTTTGCATACATTAAAAGACTATTTGTAGCTTGGTTCTTAACAAGCATTACGCATCAAAAATCTTATGCTGTACTCGTGGCTCTTCGACAAAAAAGAGAGAAAACCTCTTAAGGATTTTATTTAAAGATTTAATTAGTTGTCACTTCAGGTAAGGGATCTCAAAGATTCAGTGGCGATACACTCTGGCTAGGTTAGTCTTCGACCTAGGTAGTTTCAAGATAGTTTAACTTTGGATCCATCAATTAGTCTTATCGAACTGTTGACAAGCGTTGCCAAATATGTTAATTTAGAGGAAGTTCAGATTATGGGGCAAGAAATTTAAGCTGTGGCATAAGCTGACAATAAAGCTAAGTCATCAAAGCACAAGAGATCTGCCTTAGATAAGAAAGACTCCAAGAGAGAGAGGTGTTGGGAATAGGTTACCCTGAAAAGCAAGTTGTATTTCTCAATTTGATGTAAATACTTTTTTAATATTAAAGAGTTTATTTATGCAAGCTTTAATTTCTAGCTATTAAGGTTCCTAGGTTCTGATAAAACAAGATACATTTGCATGAGAGTTATGCAAAAGGAGATATGCATCTTTGGATGAATCTAAAATATTATTCGCAGTCACTCAATAAAGCTGGTCACTCTATTCAATTAAGATTGTAGTGTCTGGATTACCTCCATAAAAAGAATAAGAATTTTTTCAAAGAGAATGATGAATCTCAAATCATTGAAATAGTAGACTTCAGGTAGTGACACTATTAAATGAATTGAAATAAAGTGAGATATCAAGTTCAAGTTGATACCGTTACTTTGAATTTGAACTCACACACATTGCATCTACTAGTAGCAGAACCAAAATCCTGATGGATAACGGACTCATGTTCATGACCATTATAATCCTTGATATACTATGGGCATAACCATTGTGTTTATATGGCCACTTATTAGATGAAATATGAAACCAAGGGACAAAACTGACATAAAGGATAAAATGATAATTTTACCGTGTCAATGGATGCCTACGAGGGTTTACAAATACTAGGTTTGCAAAATTGGACAAATCAATGTTCAACATTAACTTTTTGTAATTTTAAGAATTATCAAGAGTGTAATCATGAGTTTTTGGTGAAGTGACTTCATGATTAATAAACTTGGATTATCTTAGTAAGATTAAAATAATCTCAAATTTATTGGAGCTTGAAATTCCTATATCCAAACGAATTCTCCACCTAGTTACAGAGAATTCAATTCACATTAAATTGTAATAAATTTAAGATGAAGTTTATTGATAGCATTACAACTAATGTAATTAAGACAAGAATTGTCTTAATTTAGACAAAGAATTATTTTAGGACAAATATTGTCCTAAACATGCTTGAAAATGTGAGAAACATTGTTGTGACTAAAAAAATAAAAATAATTTTTACATTAGTTATCTAAATTAAACAAGTTTTATTTTAATTAAACAATGAAATTTTAAGACAAAGGTTTGTCTTAACTAAGACAAGTGCTATTTCAATTTCGTCAACCTTCATCTTAGCTTTGGTTTAAGTACTTTAAATTAATATTTGAATTGTTGAAATATTTAGTTTGAAGAAGTTGATTAAAATAAAATTAAATCCCCATTTAATTAAGAATTTTGGCTAGAGCATTTTATTAGGATAAAGTTAATTTAATTAATTATTTATCCTAATGTTGTTGCAAATTTTGAATTGTTCAAACCACTGAAACAACCTCCTCCCCATGTGATGGAGAGGTGCACAGCCAAAGGATGGGAATTAGTCTTTGACATGGTCAAATTTATTCCCTCCTAATTATCCTAATTATCTAAGTGAATAAAAATTAAAAATTAAAAGAATTTTAATTTCTTAGGTAACCTACATTCATTAAGAAACTAAATCAAAGGGATTTTAATTAAGTAAAATTCATTTATTTGAATTTTTAATTAAGCATGACCAATTAGAAAGTCACACATATTTTATTTAATTATTAAATAAAATATGTTATTATTAATTAATAAATCATTAAATAATTTGATTATCTAGTATTTTCCATTAGTAGGCATGCGAATCCCTAATGGTTAGGGATTGAATTTTTGAATTACGTTTAAATGCTCTCACATGACCTAGAATTAGCATACTATATTTATGTAACATTTCCCTTCTCTGGCCGTCTAAGCATATTGAGAGGGGAGAGAACTCTTGTGGCCATCACATTAAGAAGAAAAATACCTTGAGAGAGCCATAAGGTTTTGAGAGAAAAATACGAGAGAAAGTGAATTCATGCTAAGAGGAATAAAAGGGAAGGCTTGCTAATTTAATTTTGAAAGATATCAATTATTTTTCTTTCATATTTTGTTTTTATTCCAATCACTAAACCTATTCACCGTAGGTTCTGTGGATTAGTGCTTCCCAAAGATAGGCGATTAGTGCACTTTGTTGGAAAGTATATTACAAGATTAAAGTTATTTCTAAAGGTATGTAGAATTTTTATCTAGCTTCTTTCTAGTCATGAGTTAATTGCCTATATAATTTGTTTCTGCCTATTTGCAAACTTGAAGGTTTCAAAAACAAGTTTTAAAACCCTTACTTGAATAATAAAACTTAGGATAAACAACTAGATCCTACAAGGGGACCTTGACCCGATCTCATCTCCCGACCTATGAATTCTATACACCCTTAAACTAGCCTAGAGCAAGAGTCTTAGAAGAGATTTGTCAAATAGGATTGACTTGACTTCTAAATCCAGAAGTAGTGGTCGAGTTAGACAAAGATAAGTATTGTGCATTCCCCCATGGCAACAACCACGATATTGATAGTTGTTAGCATCTCAAGAATATGATAGAGGACCTACTCCAGAAGGGTCATCTTTGTGCACTCTACTAAAAGCAGCTCACCAAGATGTGATCGTTCACCACGGAGTCATCCTCGGCAAAAAAGCTAATCTCCAACCAGGGCCTTTATGAGCCAAGAACCCAGATGAAACATAACTGGGGTAATCAACACATTTTAAGGAGGAATTGTGAGTGACGGCTTGTCTTGAACCTTTAGAAAAAGACTTCAACGAGCAATTGAGAAAAGTCATCATGAAATCCTCTCCGCCACCATAAAGCAGTATAAGAATGATCCAGAGATCTCCTTTACTAAAGATGATTATGGTAATATTGATTGGGACCACAATGATCCCATGGTCTGTCAGGAATAGGTTGCCTTAGAAAGCAAGTTGTATTTTCTAATTTAATGTAAATACATTTTAATATTAATAAACAAATAGTTTATTTATGTAAGCATTATTTTCTAGCTATTAAGGTTCCTATATTCTAATAAACCAAGATATATTTGCATAAGGGTTATGCAAAAGGAGATATGTATATTTGGAATCAAGTGAGATATCAAGTTCAAGTTGATATCGTTACTTTGAACTTGAACTCACACACATTGCATCAGCTAGTGGCAGAACCAAAATCCTGATGGATTATGCACTCATGTTCATGACCATTGTGATCTTTGATATACTATGGGCACAACCATTGTGTGACATTGGTTAAGACTTTATGTGTTGGGATCATAATGGAGTGAATATCAGGAACATAAATCCAAGAAATGAAGTTCGTACCATTATATCACTTATAGTGATTTCAGGAAGGCAAGTGACATATATGGGCCCAATGAAAAAGGGCTATGCAAATGATTTGGTTAACCTGACAAACTGCCCAAACCGATCCAACCCAATAAAGAAATTTAACTTAACCATTAAAAAACAGGTTCGGTTGGGTTAAAACGAACCGTTGAGGTATATAACGGCTTGGTCAACGGTTAAGATTATCCTAACCAACAATTTAACTGAATCGTTTATTTAATAATATATTAATATAATTAAATATATATATATATATATTAATATACATGTTTTTAATTTTTTTAATATATATTAATTATGAAATTAGTCATATTCATTAAAAAGTAAAAACTAAAAAGTTATAAAAGATTTAAAGTTAAAAAATAAAAACTTAAAAGTAAAAATCAATAAATCACATTTGAAAATTGAAAACCAAAATTGAAAATCATTCAAATCAAAATTGAAAATACTACTGAAACTAAGAGTCAAAAATAGCTAAATAGGGGAAAACTCAAAACCCCTCCTTCTGCAGTAGAGTTGAGAACCAGAGCTCGAAGACAATGATGCCGTCCTTTGCACCATGGCTTGCTTCCGGCCACCATCAGTCACCATCGATGGGAAACTCTCCTTCAACCTCTCGCCAGTCACTATCAAGTTGATTGTAGCTATTGATTTGGTCGATTGCAACCATTACAATCTTCACTCTTTAGGTATGGAAAAGGAATTATAGGGTTCTTCTTTGATGTTCTAAACTTCTAATTAGGGGTCATTCTAATTAGTGCTCACTCCAACGGGCAACAACCGAGTACAAAGTCATGCTTTGTAGTCAAGAAAAATTATGTTAGTATCTAGGGTTCTTCTGTGTTATGCATTTTCATTTATTTTTTCTCATTCTGGTTTTTGGTAGCAAGCTGTGTAGAAGATGAATGATTTCTGATTTTCTGGTAGTATTTAGGGTTCTTCTGTGTTATGCATTTTATGTATTACTTCTTTAGTTCTTTTATGTAATTTTAGTTTTAGTTGTTCCTATTGATTTGTTTCGATTCTGTATTTTTTTGTTAAGCCAAACCAATTTGAACGTTGGGTACTACTGGAATTGATAGTAAAGTACTATAGTTGAACAATTTCAACTTGATTTCTTCCCTGATTGTAGAAGATATTTGATTGTCAAAATCTCTTCATTGCCATACTTTGGTTTGGTTATGAGAAAGCTACGATATTCAATTGCTTTGTGGTTGTTAAATGTGAATGGTCTTTGCTTGACCCATCTCCCATCTACAAACCAGATCAAAAACAAAAGAGAGAACAAGTAATATATTTTAAGGTTTAAGTATTAAAAAGATTGTTATCTCTTTTTAAGACATTAAATAAATAAATAAAAACAAACTAGAAACATGCTTTAACACGTGAACATTCCAAAAATCAAAACTATGTTTTGATTAAATTATGCAGGCATCATTTTTTATTGTCTTGAATAGAGAATAACTTGATTAGTCTTGTCATTGAACCACGTAACTGTCTGAATTGCCTAGTGTCATTTGGAGCTTTAGTAGTTTATATTAGTTATTCTCTAGTTTTGCACATTCTAGACTTCTAGTGAATGCTTCATTATTCATGAAGCTAAATAAGTTACTTTCTAATGTCAAAGCATGATTAGTTGATTAGTTTAAAGGGAAACAAAAGAAACTATAAGGGCTTTGCCTTTTTTAATGTAGCTTTTCTTATTAAAGATGGAAGTTTGAACATTGACCATCTTCAATATCTAGTATTCCATTCACATTCATTACTTCATCAAAAGATATCTTCCTTGAGTTTATAGTTTAGTACACACCATCTTATTCTTTATTGAATTTTGGCATTCATTTGAATTAATCGGTTAAATGAGTTAACCGAATCACCCAAATCGTTCTTTAACAGTTCGGTTTGGTTCGGTTAACTCCCCACTTCTGCATGGTCATCAGTTGCTTTGTTGCTAACTTTAAAGTTAGAAAGGTGTTAGTAGACCAGGGTAGCTCAGTCAATGTTCTCTTTTTCAGTACTTCTCTGAAGCTCGGTTTCCCTAGTACCGAGCAAGTTAGTGGGTTTCTCAAATACCCATGTCAATGTAAAAGGAATGGTTAATCTTTGAACTACCTTGGGTAAGTATCCTACTATAACAAGCATTGAGGTGAGATTTTTGGTTGTGGATTGTTCGACCACTTATAATATAATTTTGGGTCATCCATCCCCAAACCAATTTTGAGCCATCATCTCTACATGGCATTTGCTCTTGAAATATCCTACTGATAAGGGAATGGTTGGTTCGATAAGAGGTGATCAAATTCAAGCTGTATCTTGCTACAATACTAGCCTTGTGCTCAAACCAGGGGGATCAGAGTGTTCAAAAGAATTGGCGATATGTACTAGTCAAATTCCCTCTCACGAGCTAGATAATAGAAGGGAAGAATATGAGCATCGACCAGAATCGCATGAGGATTTACTCGCTATTCAGATCGATGGCCAACCAGAGCAGGCAGTGCATGTTGGTTCGGACATCCCTAATTTCAAGCTGAGTAAGCTCACTGACCTTCTTAAAGCAAATGCTGATATATTTGCATGGACAGCTTCTGATATGCCAAGTATCAATCCTAGTTTCATTTGTCATGGACTTTCCATTAACGCAAGTTCTTGGCTAGTTAGCCAAAAAAAGGCATACCTTTGGGCCGGAACGTCAAAAAGCCATTCATGAGGAAGTTCACCTACATGACCTAGCTTTCAAACATGGTTTTATAGTTAAACATTATAATGGAAAATGGTGGATGTGTGTCGACTTCTCTGGTTTAAATAAAGGTTGCCTTAAGGATCAATATCCAATACCAAATATCTATTAATTGGTGGATAACACTTTGGGCTATAAATTCTTGAGCTTTATGGATTCTTACTTGAGTTATACTTAGATTAGGATGCATTTGAACGATGAAGATAAAACAGCCTATGCCACATACTAGTGACTCATGAAAAAAAAAATTTTGCAAACAAATAGGTTGGAACGTAGAGGTCTATGTTGACGATCTGTTGGTAAAATCTCATAAGCAACCCACCTAACCAATCTAAGAGAGACATTCCAAGTTGAGGAAACGTGCGCCTTAATCCAACGAAATGCCCTTTTGGTGTCGGAGAAGGTAAGTTCCTGGGCTTTATGTTGACTTATCAAGGAATTAAAGCAATACTAACTAAATGTTGTGCCATTACCACAATGGGATCACCAAGAACCAAGAAGGAAGTTAATGGAGATCGAGATGCTAACCGAGTCAATGTTCCCAAATACTCTCAAGATCTATTGAATGGAATTGGCGGTCCACTGACTAGGGCAAAGACAAAGAGGATGAAAGAGGCTTTACTTGGCTTGATTGTGGAAGTGGAATACAAAGAGGCTGCTCTAGAAGATTCTAAAACTAAATTCGAAGATTTCAAAGCTTCACCAAGGATGGTTAATTATCTTTGTATGCAAGGAGTAACTTTGGAACATGAAGTTGGATGCAAGGATTAAATTAGCAATTAATTTTCATTTTAATTATTGGGCTTTGATGTTTTAATTGTCTTTAATTTCTTTAGTCTTTTATTTGAGACTTGTTTAGGCCCAATCCACATGTACTTGAGCGCAACCCTTTTTTTTTCTTTTAGTTAAGCTTTCTTTTAGGGTTTGTTACTTATAAATAGGTAGCCACTATGTTATTTTGAGGATATCTTATCAATTATCAAGTTTATTCAGAAGCTTTGCTTTTGCCTTCTTGTGTTCTTGATTGAATGCTTGAATTTCAACTTATCAAAGGAGTGATCAACCTTTGTGGCGTCTCAAGATCAGGGTTTTAAGGACTTTGTTTCCTTAGGTTCTATCTTCGATCATCTTCTCAAGATTGGGGTTTTAAGGACCTTGTTTCCTTAGGGTTCTATCTTCCTTCAACTACAATCTGTTCCTAGTAATTCTGAAGGGTTCGTATCAGAAGTACAACAGTTGATAAGTCGTATTGTGACTTTATCTTACTTTATGTCCCGATCAACAAACCAAGCTTTTCTGTTCTTTAGGAATCTCAAGAAAACTAGTAGCTTTGAATGGACTCCAGAGTGTCAAGAGGCCTTTGAAAAGCTTAAAAAGTAGCTTGCTAATCCACTTATGTTGTCCTAACCTAGGCTAGGTGAAACATTATATGTTTACTTAGTTGCTAGTGAGCATGTTGTAAGCTCGGCACTTATTCGTGAAGAAGAAACTCAGTTTCCTATGTATTACATTAGTCATGCTCTTCAAGGAGTGGAACAGTGATACCATACAACAGAAAAGTTCGCGCATCCCCTTCTCCTCTCAACACAAAAACTTTAGCCATATTTTCAAAATCAACAAATCTCTACGTGAACCAATTATCCAATCAGGCAAGTTTTGTAAAAAACCAATCTTACATAATGGATGTTAGCATGGTTAGTGGAACTATCTGAACATTACATCACTTATGAAGCTCATGGCTTGACTAAAGCTAGGCCTTAGCTGATTTTTTGGTCGAACTGACTCAGAGATTGCTAGAATAGGATGACGATTCGGTCTAGACTTTAGCTATAGACTTCCAACACAAAAATGGGAGAAGCAGGTGTGGTCGTAGAAGGTCCCAACGAAATAATGATCGAGCAGTCACTAAGATTTGAGTTTCCTACCTCCAACAATCAGGCCGAGTATAGAGTACTTATAGCCATATTAAGACTGACTTTAGGGAAGGACAAAAGGAATAAAAGTTCAAATTGACTCGCAGCTCATAACTAGGCATGTCAAAGGTGAGTATCAAGCCAATGATCCTTAGATAGCCAAATATTTGGATCAAGTAAAAAGCCTTGTGACTCGTTTTAGACAATTTCAGATTCATCACATTCTGCAGGCTGAAAATTCTTGAGTAGATGTTTTGTCAAAATTAGCCAATAGTAAAAGTCCTGGGAGTAACCAAACTATTATACAAGAAACCCTACATACACCAAGTAGGAGTAATGCCCTTGTACAATATCGATCAGGCTCAAACATGGGTGACTCTGATCACTTGTTATCTTGAAACAAGTCATCTTCCATCCGATAAGAGTAAAGCTCACAAATTACAGAGAATTGCCAGTGCTTACTGTATAATATGTGGATAATTGTATAAGCGGGGATATTACACCCCTTTTTAAAATGTTTAGTACCAGAGCAAATGCTCTACACACTTAGGGAAATTCATGAAGGCATATGCGACCATCATGTTGGGGTGCGTTCATTGGCAATGAAAGTTCTTCGAGCAAGATACTATTAGCCAACATTGAAAGCTAGTGCAGTCAACCTAGATAGGAAATGTGATAAATGTCAAAGGTTTGCGCGCCATTATCTTGTGCCACCCACCGATATGCAAGGCACTTATCAGTGGGCGGCACTATTAAGCCATGCCCTTTTCTAGGTGGGGGCTCAACCTATTGAGCCCCCCTCCCAAAAGCAGTGGCTAAAGAAAGTTTTTAACAATAGCCATTGATTACTTTACAAAATAATAGAAGTCGAACCTTTAGCTATTATAATTTTGATGCAAGCTAAGAAATTTGTTGAAAACTTTGTTATTTGCAGGTTTGGCATACCCCACCCATAGACAATGGAACTTAGTTTGCCGATGCCGGCTTTAGGAAAATTTGTGCCGACCTACATATACGGCTCAATTTCACTTTGGTGGAGCATCCTTAGGCAAACGGGCAACTCGAAGTGGCAAACCATGTCATTTTGGAGGGGTAGAAGAAACGACTCGATCAGACTAAAGGTCAGTAGACAAAAGAGCTTCCTTAGGTATTATGGTCATATCGAACAACTCCCTAGACTTCCATAGGCACATCACTGTACAAACTTACATACGGGTTAGAGGCAATGGTACCGGTGAGGTCGGTGAGTCGAGCTGGAGGAGGTAATAGTATGTACCCAAGGAGAATCAAGAACAAATACAAGTGAATCTATATCTTCTGGATAAGGAAAGAGAAAAGGTCAAGCTTCGAATAATGGCATATAAACAGAGGATTTCTAGATATCATAAGGCTCGGGTCCGACCTAGGGAATTCAAAAAAGGTGACCTAATTTTAAGAAGGGTCGATGTTAGTCGAAAGCACCTTGATGAAGGAAAGCTCACACTCAACTAGGAATACCCACATCGAGTACAAGAAGTTATGAACAAGGAAGCCTATAAGCTTGAAACTCTGGATGAAAATGTAATTCCTTGAAATGGTATGTATCTAACCTTAAATTATATGAATAGTTACTTTCATTGGTAGATGATTTACAAGGTAACCAAACCTAATTTTGGTTTTCAAGATTGTTTAACAACAACCTAAGAAAAAGGACAAATGTCCCTCATAAATTGGTTAAACATGACCAAACCAAATGGTTTAAATACCCTCAAATGAACAACCCAACAGCCTAAAAGCATGGGTTAGGAAGTAGTACAAATAAAATACTTGTAGGCAAAATTGCTAAATTTATCATATTCATCTAAAGTTTTTACAACTGTTATTCCGGCCAATAACACAACAAAAGTATCCTAGGAAATAAAACAAAAAAAGAAAAAAAATCACTTTGTAAGATCTAAACTAGGGAAATCAATTAATAGCTTAGGATGAAGGTTTAGACCCCTACTTGGAATTACCCTTAGAAGAAGAATCCACATTGAGTCCTGAGTCTTTGACTTCAAGGTCGTCATCCTCTTCACCTTCTTTGCCTTCTTTAATTGGATCAACGAAAATGTCATCTTTAACTACCTTGAAGCAGGTCATGACATCAGCAGAAACAGAAGGAAATAAAACCCGCACTTATTCTCGATAAGCCTCAAACCTTCTTGGTAAGTCTTCCCATAATTAAAGGTCATTTTCTACTTAGCCCGATCGCATATCCTTTTCTTAAATCTACGAGCCTATTGTTGGCGGCGTTCCATTTTATCAATCAATGAACTTTTCTCCTGAATAAGGACATCCCGAGCACAGGAACAGGATACCAAGCTGTTCTTCAACTCTCTTATTTGATTCTCACATTACATAACACAAATCTTGACCTCTTCATTTTTGGTCCTAGCATTGTTAGCTTCAGCTCAAGCATTGGCAATAAGCGATCGAGCTTCACTTGCTTCATCAAGCTCTTTCTTGACTTTTTCTAGCTCAACATAGACTAATTTCACTTCCTCTTGCCATTTGTGAGTTTCATCAATCAGAATAGCAAATTGATGTTAAAGCTTAGTGTTAACTATAGCTCCTCGGGTGTTGTTCCCAGATGAATACCGGAGTAATATGCCAAGTGGAGCCACTTTCAGTTTGGTCTTGTCGATAGGAAATAGAAGGATGGTTAGGATCTGGCACCACCAGGGTAGAAAAACATTGCCAGAAACCCGCACTTTGGGTAGTATATCCTACAGGATAAAGTTCGATATCCAGGCAAGCACCCATGCATAATGTCAAAAGTAACATTACTCTTTGCAAAAGATAAAAGAAAGTGAAAGTTACAAAAAACAACCGTGAATAAGTAGGACAAAAACTTAAGAGCACTTACTTATTAAATCTAGAGCTCTCAACCAGACATCTTTAGCCCTTTGACAGGCAAGAGACTTCATGTGTGAAATCACCCATTTTGGTTCATCTTCATACCCAATCTTAGTAAATTATTGCTACCATTGTAAAGGAAAAAGGCACTCATATGACCAATCTTTGGCACTATAACTTAAAAGAATTAGATTTTACAATCTTTAGCCAACTCCTCAATTAATGGAAAATAAGTGATGTGAGCAGTCCAAGAGCATGTGCACGTGAGAAGCATGAAGATTTTTTGAATATTCCAAGTGGTTCAATCACAAGAATGAGAGCAAAGAAGATGAAAGATGTGTTGAAAGCTCTTGTGCCGCTATTGACTTAGGAATGAGGGAGCATGATAAAGCTTATGGTGGACCTTTGGTGGAGTCAAGGGAGGCAACATATGAAGACAAGGGGCTAGTCAAGTTGGTTAGCTTTTTGGAGATTTGTGGGCCGAGTACACAAGCTTAAAAATGTAATATTAGAAGCCCCTTATGTAATTAAAAGATCATGTGCCAATCATATGATATCATTAATAATGGAGATCGAGATGCTAACCAAGTCATTGTTCCTAAATACTCTCAAGATCCATTGAATAGAATTGGCGGTCCAATGACTAGGGCAAAGACAAAGAGGATGAAAG
>JASKGM010001481.1:0-12353 GCA_034509205.1 Ceratonia siliqua
CCCCCCCCCCCCCCCCCCCCCCCCCCCCAACCTGATAAGAAACTGCGTACATTTGACGTGAATGCAGTTGGGTAAGGTTACATAGATAATGTCATCTCCCATGAACTGTTGTATAGGACCTTAAAACTCATTGAAAAACTAGTGCTGTTAACAGCCAAAAAGAGGGGCAAATAAAAATTCAAAGAGGCAAAAATTATATGTGCACGCATGTGTTTGAATTGAAGCTAAGTGCAGAGATGTCAACAAATAATAATTAATAGTATTTCCCCCCTATTATTTTATATTGTAATGTAGAATATAAATATATAATTAATGTCTAATTTGTTGGACGTCAACGGACACATGTTATTACGTTGCTAGTTTCGCATAATGTTAAGGTAGGCATGCATAAGACGTACGTTGAGTATTTATTCACTCTCTTAGAGGTGGTTATGGCAACAGAATGAGAATTTGCTTGGAGATTTATGAATCAAAAACTCATCAAATCCAATGTGGATGTCTTTCGTTTCTACTCAGGCTTCATTTTTGTTTTGAATATTATTGCAAGAAAGTTTGATGCACTTGATACTATGAATGGATAGCCAATAATATGAATCTTAAATTGTGGGGATGGCATTCCCTATAGTAGTTGCTATTCTTTCGTATGTTGGGTGCATGATCTTTTTGTTTGCGTTCCTAGCTCCCAGATAATCAGATACATGATTTTTTTTTGCTGAGATACTTTATGCCAAATAGCATAATTGATTTCTGTTTGATCTCAAACTTCTGTATTTGTAAATTATAATATATTAGTGACAGAATCTGGTCTTAGGCATGCAGTCATAAACTTGCATAAATTTATGGGTGTTCTTGAATTTATGTTATCACTCCGGCAAATGTCATGTGCCTATCAAATATAAGTTTTAAAAACACTTAAATGAAAGCTATATATAATTCTTCTGCTGCTTCGATTCTATCTTTTGAGATGAGAGGGAAGCAAGTACTGGATTTTCTTCTTCTGAAAGGTTTCATAGACGTAAAGCATTTTCTTGAAGGGTTTTGATTTTATTTTCGCAAGTACTATATCCGTCAACTGTTATAATTGATGTTTTGCTGGTTCCGACTATATCATGTGATCATCAATTTAAAACCATGAGAATCTCAGTCTCACTATAAATTGTATTTACTTGTGCATTATTCATTATTTTAACTTTGTTAATTTTATATATGAATATAATCTTGACATATAAATTTTCAAACTAATAGCATAAATCATTTAACAGACTCATCTTTATGTTAGATGTATGTTTTAATTACTAATTATTACTGAAAATTTGTGTGGAAGTGATAACATTGTGAAATTTTCTATATATATAATGACACAATAATGTTTTAAATATTGGTTCTTAATTTCTATATGGTTTTAATTACTTATCCAACTAGTGATGTATCCTAAACCCCAGCAAAAAAAAAGGCATATTTCTTCTTTTTCTTTCTTTCTGTATGTACAGCTCAAGGCAAACACGCATATGATCCTTTGTCAATTTGTTTTTTTAGGCTTCTCAGATGGGAGACAAATGCACGTAATTGATTATATTTAAATATTTTTGTTAAACTCCATTCATGTATGGATAGACTTGTCATTAGAATTAACCCACCAAAAAAAATGAGCAAGTGATTAATTAAAACTAAATTATGAGAAGGGAGAGAAAGAGGTTTGTAAACAACAAAACATTATCTGTAAGCTGAGATATCAATTAAATTGAAGGATTTCACTAAATCTGGTTTGGTGGTTCTCAGTTTTATTAGTGCACCCAATTGATGAAAGCCAAGCATAAATTAAGAAGAACAAAGATAAAAAAGAGTAATGACTTCCGGGGTTATGGGTGTTTTTGGGCTGAATATTCCTTCCTCTGTTCTCTACTTTGCATCGTGTTAGCTAGGAATGTGGATTAGAGTCATAGAATAAACCTTAACCTTGACACTCAGGACCAGTCACGTCCACTAAAATCTAATCAACTTCCCATCCATATCATTACATGTTCTTTATTCCTTGCTTTTTATACGGCTGAAACTTGGATATTTGTCCCATAGTACCTGCTCTCCTTGGAGATAAAAGTGTACCACACCACTATATAAACATACAGCTTAATAAAAATAATTTAAAATTTAATTGTATCGTATTTTAATGTAAGAATTTTCAAACTCTAAACAAATATATTAATTATATATTTATCATCAAAATAAACATTATAAAAAATTAAATTGATCACGTACTTAATAAGTTTAATTCACCCACTCTACATATACTTCTAACAGCTCCCCCCCACTGTTCTGAGCCTTGGGATTGGGTGTGTAACATCAAAATATTTGCGCCTTCCCTTTTCCTATTCCTTCAAACTTAGATAGAGATATTAGCCGAATCTTGAAAAAAGGAATACGCAACAGATTAATGGAAAAGCACTCGCTTTTCCTCTATTTTCTTTAAAGTGGAAATGTTCCAGAGTGTCCCTTAACCTCGTCCGTTCGTCGTCTAACAGTGCCAGTTTCTTGGGTTTCGACGGGGCAAAGCCGAGAATTTTGCTCCAAAAAGATCATGAATCCAAAATATATGAGTATCAGTTTGCAACCGACCCAATCCACTTCGAGAGAACAAAAGAAAAAAGCATCTTTTGTTCCTTGTCAGAATGTAGTCTGATTTTAGGAAATGACGTAACCATCTTCGAAAAGAGTTGCAATAAAAGACGGATCGAGTTCGAGTGCAACAGTGTCTACTTCTTCTCTATGACATGCAATATTATTCCCTCAAGGTTTATAAACTTATGAATGTATACATAAAGAAGCATTCAAATATGCTAGCTTATCAATACTAGGTTTTCCTCTTTAAAGTCAGCAAGTTGAAAATATAAGAAACTTATGAAAATGAGTATTATTTAAATTTGACCAAATTTAAAAATCTTATAAATTTACAATTTAGTTTATCTGGAATGACCTGCCGTCTTTTCAAAGTTGAACGAGTCATAGTTTTGGATCATCTGGATCGCTTTCCACTTCGCAATGCGTTCTTATCCTCATCTTTCCAAGTATATCATACTATAATGGGTTTAAATAAAGTGCCTTTTACATTAAAGATGTCTCTGTCGTCCAATTTGGCAATATAGATCTTATAATTATGGTGGTTTGCAATATTTAATTTGGAATCGTCAATGTAGTACAAGATAATCTTCCCGACACTTGTCTTTCTAAAGCTAAACCCTACTAATATAAAAAGAAAAGAAAAAGGGTTATAGTTTTTTGGGACTAAGACATATCAATATTTCATAAGCCATAACTGATTAATTATTAATACCATATTAATTAGATGTAAACATCATATATAATATTCACGCACATAAAGTAGACTTGATTTGCATATACTTACATATAATATATAATATAGAATTGAAGGGAAGTCCTTATATATCTAGTTGAAGTAAAGCATATATAGCTTCAATTACTATTTAGCCATGTATATTGTCTAATTTATGAGGTATATTTTATATAATTATTTTCATTAGAGGAATATGGATTCATAACGGATAGATAAGATTTTCCTTATAATATAAAAGTAGGGGTATGTTCTATTATTCTTAATGATTTTTCTTTTCCCTTGAAAAGTAGAAAAATGAGGCCAATTTTAAAACTAGTTGACATCCGATTATGGATATGCTTCAACGTTATTATCCACCGAGAATATGTCACCCTTCGATATTAGCTTGTTTTGTATATTTTATCATTAATATATTTTTATATTATGTTAACTTAATTGTTAAGATTTAAAAAGAAATTAAATTATTTGTGTTAAAGTATTTATAACATATTATTAAATTTTTAGTAGATAGTATTATAAATAAAATTATTTCAAATATTAATTAAAAAAACCCATATTTTTTACGTAATTAAGTGTATAATTTCAAAAATGGAGAGCCATCAGCCATATATAACGTTGGCGCCTTTGCGGCACGAGCAGACACACATGCCCCTGCGTGATTCTAACGCGTGGAATTATCAACCACGCTAACAATCTTTCGTTCGGTACAGCTCAGCATCAGACAACCCCTCTCTCCACTGTACGGATATAAATAGCCGCTTCTCTCTGCGTCGCTGCCTGTGTTCCGTGGCTTTGCTTTATTTCATTTTCACTTTGCAAATTTTTTCCCGTTTCTTTCCATGGTTCTACATTCACCTCTGCCAAGCAATTCTCCTCCACTCTCGCCCATCATTTCTTTTCTGCGGATCCTCCTTATCTATAGCTGAAGTAATCAGTTCCAATATTCAGGGACTTGGAGTCCGAGCTATTCATTTCTTTGTTTTCTGCTTCTTTTTTCTCCGAAAATTTCTCGAGGACCTGGAATAATTTTCAGATTCTGCATTAGTAATCGGTTAGGGTTTGGTTTTGGTGATTGAAAATTAGAGTATGAGGTTGAGAAATGAAGTACCTTTTAGGAACGGAGATGAAGATGAGAAAGAGGAAGAAGGGCAGGTAAATATAGGCCATACTCAATGGTGTCCTATGGTCAATGGTGGATTTTCTTCGCAGAAGAGGGTGGTTGTAGTTGGTTATGCCCTTACCTCTAAAAAGATAAAGAGCTTTATGCAGCCAAAGCTAGAAGGTTTAGCTAGGTAAAAATTTCATATGAAATTTAAGCAAACATCGCTGATTCATGATTATAATTGCGCGCCTCAGTGTTCTTTCAAGTTTTCTAATTATCCGAAATTTATTTCTTCTTTTTTTTTACCACTTAATTCCTAAGCAACTTTTATCACATCCGAGAGGTTTCATTTCTTTGGAAAAAAAACATGAACGTATAGTTCTTTTCCGCGGTAAATGTTAGCACAACATGCGTCTTTTTTCGTTTGGAAGGTGAGAAAGCGAAAGAAAATTATGTTACCTTTGGTGTATCTACTCATAATGTGAAGATATTTTTATGAAAATAGGTTCATGATCTCTGGCTCCTGAGCCAATTCAGAATATAGTCAAGACATTGTAGATCTGTCTAATTCTATGCAATTTTATTTTCTAGATTCTACATACTTACCGCCTTACAAATTGAGTACTTGGATATTTACCTGCTGTATTTTCTATATTAATCCATGTTGTATAAGTATTACTGTATATTGTAAAAATGTCGGAAATATGCCTTTGTACTACGTTCAAGTACTGGCTTGGTAACTGATTACAATTACTACAAATTTTCGTGCAGGAATAAGGGGATACTCTTTGTTGCTATTGATCATAATAGGCCTCTTTCAGATCAAGGTCCTTTTGATATTGTGTTGCATAAGGTTATAAGTTTTCCGAGTTGAATTTCCTTATTCTCTCTCCTCTCTCTCATATTCTTTATTTTTCATTTTTTATTGCTTCTTACCAGATGTCCTGAAGCACACAATTTACGCAGAAATTTTCGATATATTGTGCTTATTTCTTGTATTTTCATAGCACATGATCTAATGATTTGTTTCTCTGTTCAACTTATTAAATCTTTTTTGTTTCTTGGAAAATGCAGTTATCAGGGAAAGAGTGGCGCCAGATTCTTGAGGTTTGTCCAACTTAGGTTCACTGTGTCTACAATTTTGAAGATCTTCCTTGTATTTTGTGTTGATTAACCATGATAATTAGGTTTGCTGCTTATATTATTTCCTTAGGTATTTGATGCCAATATTGGGATAAAATAAGTACAGGAAAGGCTGGTCAACGACCAGTTTTTTAACTTATATCTGACATAATATGCGGAGTGCTTGCTCTGCTGTGTCTTCCATTATGAGTCATTAACCAGTAGTAGAGGTGGAAGCCTCAAGGTTCAAGCAAGTGAGGATTTAACTACTTTCATAGCCATCTAGCTGATATTTTAAGGTTTTCTTTGGCAAATCTTTTCAAAAGATTTGTTTTTTCTTTTGAGTAGGTACATTTATGGCTAAGAGAGAGATGCCTCACCAAAGGTTGCCTTTGTACTAGGCTGATAATTTTTGCTATAATTCAAGAGTTAGGTACTATAAGCTGGCCTTTCTGCAAGACTCCATTGAATTTGTGGTTGGCAAGTGTCTATGGTACTTTGCCAGTTACTGGTCTAACTATTCAGTTTAGAACTATACATCCACGAAACATTATCAGTGAATGCAAAATCTCTTGAACAATTATTTGTGAAGTATCTCATTTGGATTATACTCTTCACTTTGTAAATACATGCATTTGTGACAATATAAAGCCTTAATATCCTAGTGATGGTTTGCATCTATTTGCACATATAAATGGCAAGCCCGTAATTTGATTGAATTTTTATATGGTTTGAAGGCGGCATTTATAGATTTAACATTGGGGGCCTGCAATCTTCCTGTAAAATTAACTGTGCTTTAATAATAGCTGCTTTACATGCAATGCTTACTTACTTGATATGGGTTTACAGTTGAATATCCAGCGTTTGTATATAAATGGTTATGGATATTGATATAAGTATTTAACATTGGAATGATGATAATAGACCTGCAATAAGTTGAAGATTCTATATTATAAACAGACCCAAGAGTTTTACGCTCTCTATTGAATTTTAGCAATGTGGAGTATATCTGTTATCATCTTACTTTATTGACTTTCTGGATAATACTGTATATTTTGGTGCAAATGTCATATGTTGGAAATTTCAGGCCCAATTTGCAGAGTAGTTGTGGCAAATATGTGATTGTTTTACTTTCCTATTTTTATCTTTTGACATGATATATTATAGGTGAAATAACAACTGAAAGAGTCTCTGTTAGTCCATTGCCATGTTCCAGACATTGCTTTATGAGCTGTTGCTTCTCTAAAATATTCGTACATGCAATATGTTTGATTTGCAGAGTTCTAATTTATCAGTGATGTAGGTTCCTCCATGTGACTCTTTCTTGTGACTTATACAAGAAAAGATAGGATGAAAAGAAAATAATGTTGCTTTAAATCAGAAGCAATACTAGGTACTGATAACATAAAGATAATAGTTTATGATGGTTTGGACATGTAACAAAGTACAGATGCAAATGCCCTGTTTTTAAAAAAGAAGGAAATTTAGGAAGGAGATCAAAAGATGTATGGAAGAAGACAAAGAACAGGGTAGATAAGAAATGATATTGTGGAGAATGTAGCTTGAAATAGGAATGCTTGCCGAAATTATGAGTGATTGATTAAGGGTTAATGCATACCCTGTTAATTCATGATTAGCCTGATCCTTGTAATGTGAGTTAAGATGTTTAATTCTATTATGTCCAGACAACCTTTTTAGTTCGTCTGCTCACCTTGTTTCTCTATTCGAAGTTATTACTCTCACAACTAAACAACTAAACTGAACCAAATGCCCTGATGTTTTCATTAACTTAAAATTTAAAAGCTTTGTAAATATATATTTTTGATTCCTTTTTCTTGAGAAATTGCTTAGCTCACCCTTTCTTTGTCACTTGATCATTAGCTAGGGTGAAACTCAGGTTTGTGTGGATGAGACATAGTTGCTCTTTATTCTCTATACTGACATGGACGCAGCATTCCAGCGTGTATTATAGTCTGATGGGAACTTAAATGTTGCATGTTGCTTTTGAGAGCTGTTGTCTTGTTTAGGAGAAAATGTGAACTGAAGAACTCTTCATAACTGAGAAGCAAATTTGTATGTTTCATCTTTGTTTTAGAGACGAATAACAGTTCTGAGAATTCATTTGGAGAAGGATAATGTTGTCTTTGGACATATCTTGGGCTGTTCCTTTGCAGCTATTCTATATATATTATTTTCATAAAACATTAGAAATTTGGTGACCTCCCTTCTTACCTCCTTCTGGCTATATGCGTAGGATTATAGGCAATCACACCCAGAAGTTACTGTTCTGGATCCTCCTGATGCCATACAACATTTACGCAATCGTCAATACATGCTTCAGGCCGTTGCTGATATGAACCTTTCTGATTCCTATGGTAATCTTTTTTTCACCTGATGTGTGGCTAGCTAGTTCTCTTTAAAATAAGTTGTATACTCAGTCATGTTGAGTCTATGGCCAGTGAAAATGGCTCTTATTATGTATTAACTATAATGCAGGCAAAGTTAGTGTTCCTCGGCAATTAGTTATCAAGAGAGAGGCATCATCCATCCCTGAGCTGGTCAACAGAGCTGGGCTGACTTTACCACTTGGTATGTAATGTGTGTGTTGTTTATTCAAGTAGTTGTAAGGGGTGCCAAGTACACAAATATTTATTGTTGCAGTTTGAGTTTTTTTAGGCAAAAGTCATTAAACATCTGAGAATACTCATGGTATTTCTATCTTTTTGTGTCTGACTAGATTACCTACTACTTAGTTGACTCTTGGAGATTGTTAACAGCAAATCTGTAACGCTTATTTTTATTTTCCCCTGTTATCTATACAATTTTAAAATTCTAGTTGCAAAGCCACTGGTTGCTGATGGAAGCGCAAAGTCCCATGAATTATCTCTTGCTTATGAGCAGTACTCTCTTCAAAAACTTGAACCTCCTCTTGTTCTTCAGGAGTTTGTTAACCATGGTAAGCAATCACTCTTTAGTGTTTATGTAGCAATTTATAATCCTTTTTAGCTAAAAAGCACATTATAATAACAAATCTGTCGTTTTCTTTTCTGGTGTAGGAGGTGTTCTCTTTAAGGTTTATATAGTTGGTGATGCTATCAAAGTAGTCAGACGGTTTTCCTTACCTGATGTTTGCAAATGGGAGCTCTCCAAAGATGCCGGCATATATAATTTTCCAAGGGTTTCTTGTGCTGCAGCTTCTGCAGATGATGCAGATCTGGACCCCACTGTTGCTGGTAAGTTATCATGTCTAAATGGCTATTGGCAATGAATTTTGGACCACTACAGGCAGGCTTCGGCAAAGAACTGAGTTTGGTAGGCTTTTTGGTTTGCAGTCATTTATTTGCTGGCAGGCATTCATATTTTTGTTTTAGAAAATTTTCAGAGCACGTTTGTATACTGCAATGCAGTTTGTATTCTTCTCTTTAATAGGTAAAAGTGATAAATTATGGAACTTAATACTTCTCAAACTTAAAACAGGTCTTCACATTGTTCTTCCTAAAAAGAAAGAGTGGAAAAAGTAACCCTACTAAGAAAACCAGGTCTGTCTTGTCCCAGCCATTGATGATTGATAATGTAGTGTCATTAAATAAAAAAAATGATCTTGACTGGTTCTACTGGGGTGATATATTCCTTGCTCATCAGAAACACATATTCTTCGTTTTTTCGCTTTATAACTGTCATATTGTCATTTTCTGTGAATATAAGCAAAATGCTAATTCATAGTTTGTTTGATTATATAATTCCTAATTTGTCTGACCTAATATGGGGTGGGTGGTGATAGGCATGATTCTGGCAGTTGAACATCTAAGCTCTACTGACTTGTTAGGTTATTTATTGAATCACTTTTGGAGGGATATAGAAAGGGACTGCACTTAAGAGCCCAGGTATCCAAAATCCAAATTAACAGTGTATGCTGCTGTAGTCTCGAAAGTCTTCATTTGGTCCTGACTTTACTGTATTTAGTAGTCCCCTTCTCTAATTTGCTTGATCTTTTTTCTCCCTGCAGAGCTTCCTCCAAGACCTTTACTTGAGAGACTTGCACAGGAACTTCGCTGTCGATTGGTAACTCTCTCATCCTTTTTGTTGATGGCTGCGTGTTATTTATACGATACGAGGACTATTAATTATATATTCCTTGTCATAATTCTCTCTCCCAGGGTCTTCGTCTCTTCAACTTGGATATTATTAGAGAGCACGGGACAAGAGATTTCTTTTACGTCATTGACATAAATTACTTCCCAGGTAAGTGGAATCCTTTCTTCATATATTTGCTTAATCTTCTGGCATTATCGTTTTTGTTTTTTGTTTTTTAAATCATCGTCTTCCAACTCCCTCTTTGTGCAATTGCTTTCTTTCTCCCTCCCCACTCCTTCTCCTTATTGGCAAAATGGTTAACTTTGTGAAAATACAGTAGGTTGTCTTTAAAAGTCATCTATGATTGTTAATAGTATCATTCTTCATATAGTTTTTATACTTGTTGCAGGATACGGCAAAATGCCAGAATATGAACACATATTTACGGACTTCCTCTTGAGCCTGGTGCAGGGCAAAGTATAAGAAAAAATCTGGCTAGAAAACTCTTTCCAGCCCTTGTGATTGAAGTGCTGCCATGATGATGTAAGCACAGTTTGCTTCTCATTTACGTCAGGAAGAAGCAGATTTATTAATTAGTTTTGCATTTGTTGCACTATGGTGGAAGAAATGCCAGGATAAAGCCTCGTGTTTTGGGAATTCCTTATTGGCCAGTGCAGAGCAAGTGAGCAACTGCTAGTCTAATGTTGTGCTGGAAACTTTGTGCAGCGTTTCAAAAGTAACAACTGGCACTGTGGCATGTATTGTTGCATTAGCCAATATTTGCAGTGCGGGTTCCTGTACTTATTTCAAAACCATGCTCATTGGTCATACGGAAGGGGTGCCTGCGGGCTGCAATTCGAAGGGTAGTGACCAAAAATGTTAATGATCTGACCCTCCTAGGTGGATAGTTATAACGGTGGCTCTGTAGAGAGATAGGCAGACCGATTTGAAATGTACTTACGATCGTATACTGTAAATAGGTGAATAAATGGGTTTTTTTAAAAGTCATAACCTATTTCAAATTTTCATCAGAGTACACTTTTTGGTCATGAAATTTATATACCTATTTTGTATTCAGTTGCATTTGTCTCCTGCAGAATGCCTAACTAAAGGAATCAAAACACTCCAAGGTCTTGGCTGATCCAGACCATAATGAAATGGCACTCATATCTTATTCAGTGCCCATACTTAACGACTTTACGAGTGTAACGACTAATGAAGCATATTTTGCATCAAACAGACAGGTTGTTGTGGGCGTAACGAGCAACCAAGAGAAAAGCTCATTCTGGAAAGCATTTCATTTGCAGATTAAACCCGGAAGACGCTAGACTCTAGACGCTAGAAACAAGCCTTCAACAATATGATGATGTATACACTACACGGTGGGCTTGCGCTTTATGTCCCATTCCCATCACACGGCTGCATCTTGCAAGGCCTCTTCTTCATGTGGTGTGCCTATCCGATTATTCTATCACCAATTCACCTCCGTGACTGCCAACTCTTGGAAATTCCCTGGCTCATTTTTCCCGCACCCTCGCTATCAGCTAAGAATGAGGCTGAGAATTGACAAGTGTGAAAAAGGTGAGTTTGGTGTTGGTGTTATCACAGCCTTTTTGTTTGGAAAGTGATGAGTCAGGAACTTAGGGTCCATACCATAGGCCATCGAGAACAACGCCACAGCAATTCTCATGTGCTTTTCTCATCGCAAGGGCGCTCAATCTTAACAACTCACCTCATATACAAGTAACGCTTACATCAAGGACCACTCGTTTTAACTCAAGTCTATTTATTTTTGAATTATACTAATTTTATTTAACAAAATTTAAAATTCAAATAATATGATAACTTTTCCAACTTCACCATTCCCCTCTCCCGCTAAATTCATTTTCTCCCTTCACCTATCTCTTACTGCATTTATTTTCACAATTAACAATTCCAAATTTTATATCTGTGCTCTCACTATTGCTCAAACTTTAATTCCAAAATGCTTCTACTGTGTGCGCTTCTGGCTTTTCTTTTTATTTTCTTTATTTTGTTTAGATGATAACTTCGTTTTTTCCTTCAATTATTAATTCATTAGTTGTATAGCTAGCCAATGCTGCACCTGACCTTTACAAAACCCATCTAGTCCTTGCGTTTTTTCCCTATTAATAACTGATAGGGAACCTTGCGTTTACACATTCATTTTTATTTTTGAACACTATACTTATACTTCTTACTATATATTTTATTATTAATTTCTAGATAACTCTACCATTAGTTTATATATTAAATCAAGATCTAACAATGATATAAAATTTTGACAACTTTTGCTTGTACAGTTCATATAATTAGCACTGTCAAAACGGGCTGGCCGACCAGATCCTCCTCGGGCTATAAGAAAAATGAGCCGGACTGGGTCTTTTTTTTGTCGGACCTCTATTTGAAAACTCTAACCCGATCCTTTAGAGCTTTAGGGCCTAAATGGGCTTAATCAAAAAAATTAAAAAATAATAAATACAAAAATTACTCACGAAAATGGTGTAAGTCATAATGGTGCAACATATATATTATTCAATATAGTATCATTTGAATCAAACCACATAATAAATAAGTTGAAATTATAAGTTATAACCAAATCATTGGAACGTGTATATATATATATATATATATTAATTATGTACTTGCTACATTAATAATAGATTTCTGGATAGCGTTGTATGTAAT
>JASKGM010001492.1:0-12352 GCA_034509205.1 Ceratonia siliqua
ATTTTAAGAAAAATATGTTAAATAATAAACTATGAAATATTCAACATTAAAAAAAAAGAGTAAAAAATACTAACCACAGGTACATTATCAGCCAGAGTTCCATGAGACCACGAAACCACAACTTTCAGTCTTACATGGACTACAGTAGCATATGAATGGCGATGAGATTCAGAATGAGCAGAGAAGGGTTTGTTCTTTCGCTATTTCAGAATTTTGCAAGAGTCCAAAGACTTCAAGTGTCTTCAATCTCAATTTCAATTAAATTTAATTGTTTAATGGATAGATACTTAGACTTTCAATTTCAACTTTTTAGCTTGCTTTTAGGTCATTGTGTGGACTTATGCTATACGTTTTCTTTTTTTTTTTTTCTTATTAATTAGTTTTATTTATATTATTTATTATAAATTTTTTTAAATATTATTTATAATTATTTTTGTTTGTTTGTTACACATTCATTTTTAACTATTGATATATTATAAACAAATTACATAACAAATTATTTTTTAAAATACATAATTATATAAAAAAATTTAGGGGGGCAAATTATTTATTTAAAAAAAATTTACATAAAAAAAATTTTTTTTACATAAAAAATTTTTTTGGGGGGGCCATAACCTCCTAT
The DNA here is from genome assembly GCA_034509205.1 of Ceratonia siliqua. Classification (NCBI taxonomy): domain Eukaryota; kingdom Viridiplantae; phylum Streptophyta; class Magnoliopsida; order Fabales; family Fabaceae; genus Ceratonia; species Ceratonia siliqua. Next base: position 623 of record JASKGM010001492.1, read on the forward strand.
GTCTCCACAATAATCCGCCTCTGCTCTTTGAGGTGTTTTAATGGGCACTCTAGGTAGTGTTTCAGATGGAGAATCATTAACTTCTGCTCCAGTGTGTCCTATATCCTCACCTTTGTACTCGGTTATATCTTTTATATTGAAAATGGGACTAATGCCAAAGCTGGAGGGTAAATCAATGACATATGCGTTAGTGCCCAACTTTTTGATGATCTTGAATGGCTCTGCTCTTCAAGTGTGTAGTTTAGAAAAACTTCTAGGTTGAAAACGTTCTAGCCTTAACCTGAGTAAACTGCCTGTCCCTGCATCCTTCATTAGCTGCCCTGGCATGAGCATCAGTAGTGTTGGTCAGATGCTGGCGAACCTCTTCATGGAAAGCCTACATATGTGTAGCAAAATCTATGGCAGCCACACTGGTTCGTTGAGGTAATGGGAAGGGGCTAAGATCAATAGGAGCAATTGGTTTGGTCCCATAAACTAGTTCGAAGGGTGTGTGCCTTGTTGTGCAGTTAACTAAATTGTTAAACGTGAGTTCAGCTTATGGAAGAATGAGATCCCATCCTGTAATGTACTCTGAAATCAGACAACATAGTAAGTTTCCTAAGCTCCAGTTAGTAACTTCTGTTTGTCCATTCATCTGAGGGTGGAACGCGCTTGAGAATAACAACTTTGTACCAAGGTTTGCCCACACAGTTTTTCAGAAGTAGTTGACAAATTTCACATCTCTGTCTGACGTGATTGACTTAGGGAGATCATGCAAATGTACAACTTCCTACAAAAATAAAAAGGCTACCTGAGATGCATCAAAGGTTCAATTGCAGGGAGTGAAGTGAGCCATCTTCAAAATTTGATCAACTACCACCATCAGAGTCATTTTGCCTCGGAGTCTTGAGTAATCCAAGCACAAAGTCCATAGTTATGTGTTGCCATGGAGCTTCGGGTATGGGGAGGGGACTGTACAAACCCGCTGGTTGTTTGGTTCCCTTATTAAGTTGACAAATCCTACAACGATTGACAACTTTGTGAACATCTCTGTGCAGTTTCGGCTAATAGAAACAATCTGCAACCAAATGGTGGATTTTATCATGGCTAAAATGACCAGCTAATCCCCCTGCATGCAATTCCGCAATGGTCAACTCACGAAATAAACCCCTTGGAACACACAGCTTGGAATTATAAAGGATATACCCATCACATATTGAGTAGTTAGGTGCTTTGATTGGTCTCCTTCGTTGAGCTTTTCCCACACACTTCCAAAATCCCCATCTTCTCAGTATTGTTCTTTCAAGTCATCAAAACATGCAGCATGTGCCAAGGTGATATGGAGTAATGAGTGCTTCCTATTGAGGGCATCAACTACTTTGTTCTCTACTCCAGCCTTGTGTTTAATCACAAAACTAAATTGCTACACATAGTCGATCCACCTAGCATGCCTAGGATTTAATTTATTTTGGGAGTTCAGGTGTCGTAAGGCCTCATGATCTGTGAAGAGAATAAATTCCCAATGGAGAAGATAGGGCCTCCAATATTTTAAAGTTTGAACCAAGGCGTAAAACTCCATATCATACGCTGAGTACCTTTATTTGGTGTGGTTTAACTTTTCACTAAAAAATGCCAAAGGATGGCATTCTTGGCTTAGGACTCCTCTTATTCCCACATGCATGGCATCACAAGCGACCTCGAACAGCTTTGTGAAATATGGAAGCCTCAAGATGGGGGCTCGGCCCATTTACTCTTTAATCAGTTCAAATGCCTTGGCTGTCTCTACACTCTAGGACAGAACATGTGACTTTAAGCACTCTATAATTGGAGCCATGAAATGTCATCAATGTCACCCTTGCTCTATATCTTACTCTAAGAAATTTCATCTATTCTAAATCATGTGATTTAGAACAATTAATATTTAATAAAGTTTATTGAGCAGAAATTTCTTTTGGGTTGCAAATTTTTGGGTATAAGGGTGATGAGGAAGAATGAAAATTTTAATGAAGTAATAACGTGGAATGAAAATATGTCAAAAAAAATTATAATTAAATAATTAAGTAATGAAAAAATTCTTGCACTCTTCTCTGGAAAACTCCAGATTTCTCATAAGCCATTTACATGGCCTTTCCAGAGAGCTTATTTACTCTCCACCCAAGGACACCACCCCAATAAAATATTAGTTCCCTCCAGCACTGAAGCATTTCACCCATTACTCTGTTTCTACTCAAGTGGTACTTCTCATTCCTTTTCTCAATCTCTGTCAATGCAGCAAAAAAATAAATTCTGACGGCTTTTTCTCTCAATTTCCTTCTTCTTGGCTTTATCTCCAGCAGAAATTACAATGTTCCCTTCCACTTTTGAGCTAGTACAACAGTGTTTTGGCTCCTCTCTATCAAGTCTATTCTGCAAACTTCAAGCTAAGTAGGTAATATTTACTCATTTCTCTCTTTCCCTCACATTTTAACTGATTTCATTCTCCCCTGCTTACCGAAATAGCTGGGCTGGCTAGTTATAGTAAATCCAAAGAGTGGTGGGTAGTAAACTTTTGGAATTTGTTCCTACACATTCTACATCTCTTGTTGACCACTGCTGTCATGTAAAAGAGGTGTTTATTTTCCAAATAGCTTCCATTGCTATTTCTGTGCAACGTAAGTAGAAGAAAGTTTGTTTTTTTTCAAGAGAACTTCACCTAGGCAATCCTCTCCTCTAGGAACCATCCATGTGTCAAGGATCAAATAGAGCGATTGGGTGAAGTTAAATTCTCAAAAAAAGGAAGAAAAAATAATAATAATAATAGGTGAGTGGATTTCCTATGCCCTTGGTTACATGTATTTTCCTTATGAGTTATATTTACTTTAATTATGATAATTAATTGTAACACTTAGTAATGATGCTTTTTAATTCCTTAAAATATATTGTTATGGAAATAAATTTGGTATTTATTTATCATTCTTGCATAAATTCAAATTTACAAGACATGGGTTGGTTTTCTTAATTTTATGCATATTCCTGTTGCCATATTGACCCTTGCATATATTCTTTATTGTGAGATTTTTTTTTATGCTACCAGATTGTTGAACTCTTACAATTAAGAGGATTTTACCTATGTTTGATCATGGCTTTTGAAAGATGTTTTTACCAGATTTTCACATCATAATATTGTGCATGTGAATATTATGTGGTTTACACCTTATGGTTAAATGTTTTATTTAAAGTATGTTTTCAAGGTGAATTAAATTGTTTGGTGGATCCTTAGTCAGTTCCATTAGGAAACCCTAGGTGCACCTAGTAAATAGCTTGTCCATGGACTATATTGGGAGGTATAAGGAGTTACATGGGACAAGTACTTGTTAACATCGACGAGTTGAGCTCACTCCAGATGTATAATTGTATGATGTTAAATAAATGAGAGTTTTTTATGAAAAGAGCGAATGGATCCATCTTTGTTAAAGTAATTCCTTTAATTGTACCTGTGCATATTCATTGCTTATTACTGTGTAAATGAATTTAAATTCACTTAGAATGATTAAGAAAGTTTTATTGTATAATGTATTGAGAAGTGTATAGATTGTTTCATTTTCTACTTACTTGCTACTTATCAATAACATTAAATTTTGGGTTATTGAGTTAGCATTTTGAATTCATATTATAATTACAGTAGTCTTTTATTTATATATAAGTATTTCAAGAAATTTCAAACTTGTATCCTTGGGTGTGGGTGTCTTCTCACTGAGTCTTGTGACTCACTCCCTCTCTTTAACTTTTTTAGATAAGGCTACGACGTCTCAACAATCTGAACATCTAGCTATACAAGAACCTACCAGCTGACAATTGATGGATTTTCTTTTAGCTAATTAATTTTTGAAACTGATGTTAGACAGTTGAATAGGGTTTGCATAGTCTATGTTAAATGTGTTATGTTTAGTTTGTTCGTAAGGTTTTGTTTATCGACATTGAGCCAAATTATGGTGGTATTTAGCTACTTAACTTTTGTGTCTTAGCCATGGAGGCTTACTCATTTTGATGGTGGGCCTGTCTATCCGTTTGGCAATGTTGTTGTATCCCGAAAATGTCCATATTTATAGGGATATGCTGTCCAAATTTCGTGAAGTCTCTTAATGAGTATTGTGTAGTTGTGAATTTTTGAAGCCCATTTTGTTTTACTATTAGATATAAGGTTTGCATTTTTAAAATATTAAGCTTGTAAGGTACTGCTTTATCTTGGTTTCCTACACCGATCATGCGTTAGAAATTAGGGCGTGACTGTGAACACCTGATTTTGTTCAGGTAACCCTTAAGCTTTTGATATTAACAAATTGCTCTTAAAAAATAAAAATAAAAATAAAAATAAATAAAAAATGATAGATAAGAAGAGTGAATAAAACCACAAAATGGTAAAAAAAAATAAAAACAAGCAAAGAAAAAAAACAAAATTAAAACAAACAAACAAAAAAATAAGGAACCCAAAGGCCATTTTTTGGTAGCCCAATGAACAAAAAAGATGAGAGGAAGCCAACCCTGGCCCAGCCCAATCCACTGGCCCCTTACCCCAGCCTCTATTTTCTTACTGCCAAAAACCCCCATCAACCCATTTGACAGCAACCTAGCCTAATAACATGCTTCAAAGAAGGAGCTTGCTGCTTCTGATGCACCAGTCCTTCCCCCTCCTCATGGTGGTCCCTGTCTCTCCCAGTCACTGTGTAGCAACAAGTGTCCCCCATGCCTCTATGCTACGCCGTCCACAGTCCATGTCTCTGCTAACCACCATTACTTTGAGTGACTATAAAAGCCAAGGCAAACGAAACCAAAAAAAAAAAAAAAAAAGAGGTGGCAGAGGATATTTTGGGTTAAAGAGAAGAAAAGGGGAAACAAAAAAAAAATTGATTTCTAGAAATTAGAAGAAGGGTCGAAGAAAGGAGATTGGGAGGGAGTTCTGTAAATCATTTTTCAAAGGGAAAAAAGAGCATCACGAAGTTGCAAATAAGAGGAACCCAAGAGCCATTGCTTTTACTACATAGCTGTTATTTGATACTGCCTCTGCACCTGAAATTCATAATCACGAGGGAAGGGGAAATAAAATCAGGGTTTGTTTATAAGCATCGAGGTATGGTCTAATCGTAGTCTACTCTATTTGGATTAAAATGGGGTTCAAATTCGAGTTCAATTCAGTGTTATAATCTGATTTAGTTTTAATCCCTTATGCCAAGTTAGTTTTCATTTGCTTTGTTTTAACTGAAACCTGCTCACGGCCTGAGTTATGCTCAGTAGAGTCCTAAACCTGTGGGTGAGGATGATACATTGGTTTCAAATGGTCAAAGGGAGGTCTGTTATGTTCAACTTGATTCTAAGAGTACCTCAATTTGTGGATTGAATCTGAGTTGATAATTGGGTTTTCCTTTCTCTTGATTCAATTGAATGCTGTTCTAATCTGTGTTTGGAAATGTAGGTCGAAGTTGGTTGGGGCTTTGTCTCTGTTTTTAATAAGTATAGGCCCTGGGGTAGGTTTGGGGAATTGGTTCCAATCTGCGATCCAAATTTTGTGTGGCATTAGTTTGAAGCCAGTTGCTAATTTGGTTCATAAGTATTTCAATATGCTGTTTCAAACTAGATTTTAATGTGTTTCAAGAGGCTTTGATATGCCATTTCAAAATTAGTCCTGATGTTCAATGCAAATAGGATCGTGATTCAGGTCTAAAAAAGTAGTGGTTTGGTGATTCTAGACTTGGCCATTGGTTAATAAGGTTGTTTTCAACTTTTTGTTAAAGTGTTGAGGTGAATCTTGTCTTAGTTATTCTGCTAATGTGTTGATTTGAATTCCTTTTTTTTCTTTTCTATTGTATTATGGCTCTTTAAAATTTTAGGCCAGGTATGTTTCTATCTCTTCTTTACTTGCTGATGATGCCTCCAGTTTAACATGAGGTCGTCATTGTTTTTTTATGCAAGCCCAATCACACTTCTTGTGATCATCAGGATGTCGAGAATATTTGTTGGCTTAGGATTTAGCATCTTCGTTGCCATGGGGGTTTTATTCAGGCACTTTCAAATATTTTAAGGATGTATCCACACATTTTTCTATATTTTATTTTATTTTATTTTATTATTTTATTATTCCATTATTCTATTTATTAGGTTTTGTTATTTTTGTCTTATTTAATTTTGTGGGTTTATCATACCTAGTTATTTTGAGCTAAGGTGTTCAATATAGCTAGCCCTTCATGGTAATAAATAAGGTGAAAATGAAAAAAAAAAAAAAGATGGCTTTTGATGCCAGAAACCTTTTTTTTTTTTTTTAGTTAAAAAAGCCCAAATGAATTAACATGAGGCTTCAAGGGTCCATTTGGTTCAATAAAGGGATTGAAGGCCCAATTCTCTCCTAAATGACTTCAAGGGCCCAATTGAGTATATTTAAAAAAAGGGGGGGGGGGATTCAAAGTCTAATTCTTTTTACATAGCTTTAATGGCTTAAATGAATGGTAGCAAAATATACTTAAGGAAAATACCAACATTCTTATGAATAACCTTCGATCCAAGAGTGAGGCATTTTAGAAATTTGTCTTTTTTTTGCCCCTCATACTTTCAAAATTATAGTTTAACCCCAAAGCTTTAGGAAATTCTATTTTGTTCCAAAACTTTCAAAAATTCAAGTTTAACTCCTATACTTTGGAAAATTCTATTTTGACCCCAACACTTTTAAATTTTGAGTTTTGACCCCAGAATTTAAAAAAAAAAACTCAAATTCAACCCCAATACTTTCAAAAATGCTATTTTGATCCCAGACATTAAAAATTTCAGTTTACTCTAGGTCTTTTAAAGGGTTTTTTTGGATTTCAACCTTAGAACTTCTTGATCCATCTCAAAACATCATGTAAGAAAATATTCTCCCATTTTTCAAGTTTTATGTGGAAATTCATTTTTTCATACTGTCTTCACCTCTTTGAGCATTACGTGGGGAAATATTCTCTCATTTTGTTAAGCTTTATACGAAAATTCATTTTTTCATATTGTCTTTATCCTCTCAAACCTTATGTAGAGAATTAATCTCTCATTTTGTTGGACTTTATGTGAAAAACAATTTCCCATATTATCTCAATCCCTCCTAAGCAAAATTCCAATTTAAATTAATCCGAACTATGTTGACCTTGATCCTTTTTGGGGTACGTATGCACTTACTCAATAAGGCAGGTTTAGTTTTCTCCCATATTATCCAAAACATTTTTCACCTTTGGGATGATATTACATATTCGCCCTAAGCAAACTTAAAACACTGTCGCCCTAGGAAATTGATCATAGATCTTTCCTAGGCATGGTTTTAGCAAATATTTTTTAACTACGTGGACCTTGATCCCATAAGGGTACGTAGACACTTACACAATAAGACAGGTCCAATTCTCTCACTTCTTTATTTTTCTCTAAAATTTGAAATAATAAAAGGAATGATTCAAACAATAATTTCAAGCACAAACAATTTAGGGTAACCATCCTTAGGGATGGATGCTGTGAGGTACCTAACACCTTCCCCACATCTAATTAGACTCCCGAACCCTTCCTCTGGTTCCAAGGGATAGTATTTGGTTTTTAAAGGATTCTAATTATCCTTCTAATTAATTGGTGGCGACTCCATTTTTTATCTCTGTATTTTTTTTCTTTTGTCGCCTTAAGGTCATGACGGTGTCTTTTTCCCAGCCGTCACGTTGTGACAGTGACAAGTCATTACCGTGCTAAAATCACGAATAAATCGCCAGTAAAAAGAAAATAATCCATGGAAGCTCCTTAGTTCTAACAAATTCTTGGGTGTAGGACAATTTTGTATCGCTTGCCCTTTGCTAGGATCAACCTCAACTCCACGATTAAAAAGTATGAATCCTAGAAAATATGAAAGAGCATTTCTCTTTATTGACATATAATTGTTCGACCCTTAAAGTAGATAAAACTTGTTGAACATGCTTAAGATGGTCGTGCTCTCTGTGGCTAAATATAAGGATATCGTCAAAATATACCACCACACACTTACCTAGAAAAAGCTTGAGGGATTGGGTCATTACCCTTATGAAAGTACTTGGCACCTTTGTTAGTCCGAATGGCATAACTAACTATTCGTAAAGGTCGTCCTTCTTCTTGAAGGCTGTCTTCCATTCATCTTAGGGCTTTATCCAAATTTGGTGATATATGCTCTTGAGGTCAAGCTTGGTGAATATTGAAGCACCATTGAGAAGGTCCAGCATGTCTTCTAGTCTAGGAAATGGGAACCGGTATCTCACAGTTATTTTGTTGATTGCTCGGCTATCAACACACATGCGCCACATTCCATTCTTCTTAGGTGTCAATAAAACAAGGACGGAACAAGGACTAATACTCTCCCTAATGTACCCATAATCCAAAAGTTGTTGAACTTGTTTGGTGAGCTTCTCATGCTCAGTTGGAGACATTCTGTAGTGAGGGAGATTTGTTGAAGTAACTCCTAAAGTAAGATCAATTGCAAGCTGTATATCACGCAGAGAGGGTAATTGTTTCGGCATCTCAACTGGCATAGCATTTGTAAATTCTTCCAATATTGGTTAGAGTGCTCAAGGAGCACCATTCTCCATTGTCCTCTTTTCTTGCTGAACTATCATGATGACCAAGTGTTGCTCTTAAATAAACTTGATAAATGGTTTCATTAATAGGAAGGATTTAGCACCGTCTTGCTCAAAACCATTAATAGGTAAGGGATCGAGAATTAGCTTCCTCCCTTCAAACAAGAATGAATAGGTATTGGCACACCCATCATAGTGTACGTACACTACGATCATAGAGCCATGGTCGGCTTAGGAAAAGGTGACACAACATCATTAGGATGACATCGCACCATGCTTCATCAAAATATTCCTTTTCTCATAGAAAATTTGACTAGGCATTGTCGTTTCACCGACACAGAGCTGCTTTCATCAACCCAGCTCACTCGATATGGTTGTGGATACTCCATCATTTTCAAACCCAGTCGTCTCATTGCTAGCTCAGAAATCACGTTCATGCTACTCCATGTATCTATAATGACATTCATCGTCTTCCCTCCATTCTCCATGCAGGTGTGGAATATTTTTGTTCGTATAGAAGAGTCCTCCGTGTGCAACTCTTTTTTCTTGATTCCAGTCAGTAATTTATGAATCAAACAATTGGGAAAATTGATAGCTTCCACGTGATCTTCTTCGGGCAACTTGCTCTCGGCCTTTTTCCTCTATATCATCCTTCTCAATCGTCTCAGTGGGAGCCGGGTCAGTTTCGCGCACATAGGCAATTTTTTTATCCTTTGTAGGACATACACTGCATAGTGTTCGTGACTTTTGCATTTGTAACACTGAGGTCCGTCTCCCCTGTTCTTATGTTCACTGAAGTTAGTAGTCTTACTGTATTATGTTTTTTGAGAAATAGGAGGTGGCGTGGTAGGCTGCTTGAAATCACTTGCATGGTATCGCCTGTCAACATATTGGTTACCTTGCCCCTCAATACGCAAGGATATCTGGTAACTTACCAGTGGTAAGCCTCCTCAACACTCAATAATATGGTCATTACCATTTCCCTGCGAAACTCCAGATGAAGACCAGTACAATAGCGTTTAATTGCTTGTGGGTCTGTCTCTACCACTCTACTCCTAACTATGAGCTCATGAAACTTATCTGTATATTGGTCTACCGCGAGGCTTTTCTGTCGTAGTAGTAGCATTTGTTCTAATAAACCTGTTCATGGTCTAAGGGAAGGTATTTTTCCTTCAACCGTTCTTTCATCTCCTCCCAATCTGAGATTACTGTTCATTTGTTTCGGTTGAGATGCTCCTCAACATTGTCCCACATGCCTGAGCTGGTCCCTTCAATTTCAACCTCACATACCACACATTTCTATCATCTGGAATGGCAAATCACTCAAAATAATCCTCCAAGGCGATCAACCAATCCTCAAATGCATTTGAATCCATCCTGCCATTGAAATCTAGCACTTCAATCTTCATTCACTTTGTGAGTTCATCCATAGGCAGTTGCCTCATTCCAATTCCACCTAGAGGTTGGGAAGATCCCTCTCTTTCTCGCTGCAACCCCCCTCCCCTGAGTTCACCTCCTCTCAAAGAACCAACATCATGGTCATCTCCTCGTCCTCGATATAGTGGTCGATTATGTTCAATTGCTGGTTCATCTATGCGATAACAGCAGTAAATTAGGCTATCTGTTGAACTTCCTCCTTTGGTAGTCGGCATATTTAGTCTTCAAGTTGAGCTTTGATACCAAGTTTGATAGCTCACTAGAATGGTTAATAAACAAATTGCAGGATATAGAAAGATAACACCAAAAGAGACAGCAGTATAGATGAAACTGGATTAATATTAATAACAGAATAACATAAACACATTATAACAAAAGATTGGTCTCACACCAACAGATCCTAGGACAATGGTCTCACACCGAAAGCCTTAGGAACAAGGTTGCAGAGTCGCACTGCTTGGGGGAATAAACCTTATTCTTTTTAGATGAAAACATTCACTAAGGATTCGTCACAAAAGCAAGCAAAACAAAACCCAAAGCAAAATAACACAAGCCCTACAGACAAATAACAGTAATATAAAATACATAAAAGACCAATGACCAAGTTAACACGACAGTCAAGTGTGCTTAGCTGCAGTGACACGTTGGCAAGAAGTCACCTGGTTTGCATAATAAGGGCATCACGATTTTCATCAGGTTACTAGTAGATCCATATTGTCGCCCCTTCATATGATACCTTTCCAAGAAGTGCTCCTCAAGACGATAGTAGTTCTAACGAGGTCCTTCATCAGCAGGAGGCAAGCTCGAAATTATGTTAGACATATAGCCCTGATCAATTAAAATTTGCTACCTCTTAGTTGAGCAGTACATCTCTTGAGCAACCCCAGACATCCTATCCTGAAGCTTACCTATTGCCCTAGGAACACAGCCTAGACGTTGGGCTTTCGGACGCCTTGACCCAGCATGTGAGGAAATTTGAATCATCACATTTGCCTCAGGAATGTCAATTGACTTATCACCCATCTTTGAAAGGAAAATAGTGTTTACATCTGTGCTAGTTTTGAATGCTTGTAGAATTTTTGTCCTACTTGTAGCGCCATATACCATCGGAAGTTTCATAACATACTTAGTAAGAGCAAAAAGATAATCAGCAAGGACTATAATTTTATCACCACGTTCACTTTCATGTTAATTTATGAGAAACTCGTATGCTCTGAATTTGTTTGGATTCATCACATAAAGTGCTTGCCTCTTCTTGTAGTTCTCTTTCTTCAGATACTCTGCAAAAAAAACTCTTTTGTCATTGAACACCATACTTTGGCACATTGTACATTAGAAATAAATACACCCTTCACGAGATCTAACCACTTTGCTTCATACAACTTGGGACCAATAAGGAAGTTATAATATTTAATCATGTTGTCCCCTCTCACCAGTGTGGCAGTGAGCCCAAGTTTGCAATGAGATTTAGTGAGGTTAACGATATTTCGAAAGATCTGTGTAGGAACCACATGTACCTCAAACTTTTCTAACAAGCCCTCTGGGTGTTGTCTGCGTTTGTGACCACTGCCCTAGTCTTCTCCCTTGTTTTCTCCACATTCTGTGATATCCTAATGGATTCACAAGCAAGAAAATCAATTATAGCTCTCCTATTTCCTACGAGTTCCCCTATAGTAACTTTAATGGTGTCCGAAGTTAACCTGGTGCTATAGTGTTTTTCGTCTAGTGCTGTAATGTT
>JASKGM010001524.1:0-12344 GCA_034509205.1 Ceratonia siliqua
TATTTTTTCTATTTTCGTCTATTATTTTATTAATAAAAGGGGTAATTTCAAATAAATTAAAATCATTAAGCACAAACGATTTAGGATAACTGTCTTTAGGGACGGACGTTGTAGGGTGCCTAACACCTTCCCTACGCGTAATTATACTCCCGAACCTTTTCTCTGGTTCCGAGGGCCAGTTTTCCTTCTCTTTTTAGGATTCCAATTATCCTTCTAATTAATTGGTGGCGACTCCCATTTTATCTGTGTTTTCCCTTACGCGCCTCAAAGTCATAAAATGATGGCTTTTCACCGGCCGTTACGTTGTGACAGTGTGTGAGTTCAAGTTCAAAGCAACTGTATCAACTTGAACTGATATATCACTTGATTCTAATTCATTTAATAGTGTCATTACCTAAAGTCTACTACTTTAATGATTTGATATTCATCATTTCCTTAGAAAAGAATCTCATTATTTCTATAGAGGTAATCTGTACACTACAGTTTTTATTGAATAGAGTGATCAGTTCTATTAAGTGACGGTGAATATTGTTTTAGATTCATCTAAAGATACATATCTCATTTTGCATACCTCTTAAGCAAATGTATCTGGGTTTATTAGAATCTAGGAACCTTAATAGGTATAAAATAAAACTTACATAAATAAACTCTTTATTTATTAATATAAAAAATGTATTAACATCAAATTAGGGAATACAACTTACTTTCCGAAGTAACCTATTCCCAACAATCTTACGTCCTCGAGCTTCTCAAGTAATTAATGAATCATTTTCCCCCTTCTCCTTCTCCTTCTTTTTTTCCTCCTTCCTTTTTTAATGTAAGCATTATCGCTATAACTGAAGAATCTGATAGGCTTGCTCGTTAAACCTCGTCCATTGGAGCATCAAAGACCCAACTTCGGCCACTTCTCCCTTTTCCTCCCTCCCCATTTTTTCTCTTCTTAGTTCGCACGATTTTTCTGATCGATTTCTTAGAACAATGGGTTTAATCATAATGGACATGCTATGCTTGGCAAGCATCTAGTAGAGAATAATAATGGCGTTTCTACAAAGAATGAAGGGTGGAATAAAGAAATTCTAGCATCTTCTCAAATTTTCCATGAACTCCAAGACACCGACTGCTCTTGGATCACTTTTGTCATCTCTAATGCAGCATTGTGATCCACCCCAGAAGGTAACACTCAGATATCTTAAATACTCAATATATCAATTTATTATAAGAAATGTTAACCATTTTATTCAACTAGAATCCTATTTAGCCAATAATTTTATTTACACAAACTATTGAGGTAGCATTTGAACTTAGGTATTCCCACACGTAAGTAGTTTGTGCACAATTTGTTAATAAAGTTTGTATATATAACATTAATAATTAAAGGCAACATAAACAATAAATGTTAATGACATTATATACTACAAGAAAAACACTGATTGCTTGCAGATTTTCCTACAAATTTTGGACAAAAAACTTGCAAGAAACAATTTTCATGCTGATTATTTTTCGTAGGAAAAAAGCTCGTGAATAATTGTCATGTGGATTTTCTTATAGATTTTTATGCAAAAACAAATTCATAGGAACTTACTTGCGGATATCCTGAGAGGAAAAATCTACAAGAAATTACCTACGAATTTTTTTTTCCCAAGGAAAATTCGCATGAAATGTTCTGGGTATTTTTGTGAGGAAAAATCTACAAGTAATGTCCTTTAGAGTATTTTCCTAGGAAAATTTGCAAGAAATGTTTTCCCAAGAAAATTCGCATGAAATTACCAATACACCGACATAGTTTCTTACGACTTTTCTTGCCGATTGTTTTCACAGGAAAATACACAGGTAAAAAATTAAAAAATAAAAAATTAATCCATAAAACACATTAAATAATATAAACAAATTGAACTCAGTATTGTAATGAAAATTAATTATAATATAATCAAAAAACAAATATACAAAAATTATTATTTAGTTAAATACAAACATTGTTCAGTCAAATAAAAATAAATATTATTCAGTCAAATAAAAAAATAAAATGTTATGGTGCTCAATTCGCAGTATGATTAAAGTAATAATCAAAATACTGTGCAGCATAAGGAGGTGGTGGCTGTGCAGCGTATGGAGGTAGTGCTTGGGAAGAAGAGACTATCTGATTAATGTCCAAACTTTCCAAAACCTGAGCTAACAATCATTTTTTTTTAGCAAGTGCATTTCTCATGGTAGCATTTAGTTTTCGTTCTTGTGAAACTCCCTGACCGTAAACATGATTCCAATTTCTGTAAAGAAAATTGAATATAACAATCTAATTTCACTATGACACCCAACAACAACCGAGAGTTGAACTAAATTCAGTCCCAATACTATTTAATTAAAATAAACATTTCAAAACATTAAACAATGGCCAAAAACCGACCCAAATTTGACTTCAACATTGTTAAATCAAAATAAATAGGTTTAAGACATAAATATGGGCCAAAATCTATTTTAAAAACAACAAATAAAAAAGGACAACAACTAGAATTTATATTTTTACTTTTATTCATTTTGAACAGTTTCAGATATCCATGAAAAAACTTTGTTCAATAAAGAAAAATTGAACAAGATTTCAAAATTCAGCTAACAAAGGCCCTTCTAAGAACTTCATTAAGTTAAAACTAATATTGGAACATTACAAGGGACACACATAAATAAGAATTTAAGGCAACTCCCTACCCCCTTCCCCCTGTCTCTCCATGCACCCAAAAATCTCCAAAAAACTGCCATATAGTAATTCAATACACTTTCAACCATTTAAAAAGAGCATCGCTTACTGATAGAACTTTTGGCCTTTGATTGAGTTGAACGCCCTGACTTAGTATTCTTGTTTACACCTTGTTTTTTGTCAAGTGCCTGCTGTTTCATGACATTCTCTTCGGTATGTTTCATTAACCGATCCTCACCTACCATTCCTCCCAACTGTTGGAAAGATGTTGAACCGATGATAATGATTCATAATTATCAATGATAGCAACATTTATGGTAAAATACGTAACAATCAGGAGGATTCTCTCTAAAGTCTAAATGCTATAGGTGAATCATTACAAAGCCTGGTAAATATAAACAAAATATTAAAAAGCTAAAAAGTTCCTTACACAAGAATTTGATCGTATTTAACATGACAGCTTGCCTTTAAAATTTTCCAAATATTAAATTTGTCATACTAAATGCTATATTGCTATTTACCACTTTTGGATCACATGAGGTAATACAAGAACAACAATATTACTTCAGAAACACATCTTGTAAACTGAAAGATTGGGTCCTCAACATTAAGGTAAAGGTACTGCAATTTGTACCTCTATAAATTGAACTCTGAACTTGAAATGAAATCAAGAAAAGATAAGACACTCACTTTTTATTCCACCCATGCAGAATAGAAAGCAGTAAAGAAACCAAAAGTAAATATAGCTAAGAATCACTTTAAAGTTCCATATACTAAGTGATTTAGCTTTCAAACCTGACAAACTAAAACAAAATTATTTTAAAAACTAAAATTAAGGGTCACTCCAGACAAGAGTAAATCTATATAAATGTGTTGGTCCTAAAATTAAGATTCATCAGGAAAGAAATATCACAATTCAACTTACAAGGTAGTGAACAAAGTATCTGCATTCGTTCTTTCGGATCTCAGCCTACGGTGGCAATTAGTACAAAAGCTTCAATTATATATGTATATAAAAGAAGACATAAATTGCAATATCTACTCTGAATTCAGCATATTAAGGGAAAACCCCGTCTCTTGGGGCAGGGAAAAGTGGGCAATGGATACACTAATATCAACACAACTATTAGATCAGTCATGAACATATTAGGATAAATTATAAAATTATAATCAATCTAAATACTAAGGGTGTGGAGTTAGGTGAATACGAGCACGAAATATACCTAAAGTTCTACATAAGCTGCAAATAACAATTCCCAAACAATTTACAGCATCAAGAACTCAAAGTTTCCCAATTCACACAGAAATTTAAATAAAAACCAGAACTTGACAAGAACCCACAATCCCGAAACATCCCTACCCTCACAAACTTCGCCAATTACCCCCAAAAAGCAACACCACAAGATAAAATTAAGGAAAGATTATCTGTAAAAGACATACCAAACCCATATAGGCGGCCGCATCCACCTGTTTCTCCTCAGATGCGCTACCTCCATCGCTCCCATCATAGACCTCGCACTTATGCCCATTACTGTAAACATCTTCGGCGCCGTGATAGATGGAAGAAACGGTGTTAAAAAGGTCAGGAGGCGGTGGGAGGTTACGGGTACTACTGTCAAAAAGGGGCTGTACCCGCTCGGGTCCGGCCTTCCTTAACTTCAACAAAAATGGGTGGAAGTGCTAATTCAACCCTCCAGAGCTTAAATGGACTTAAAAGAGCCTAATTAAAAAAATTAAAAAAATTATAAAATATAAAAATTATTTACAAAAATTAATAAATATATATTTTAAATTAATTAAATTGTGGCTAATAATATTTGGTATCTTTGATTTTTTTCTTTTTCATCATAAAATATAAAAATTTATAAATAATTAAAATTAAAATATATGACCTAAACTAGTTATGAATATCTAGTATTGATTTATATGACATAATTATTATACTTAAAAAATTTTAACAAGTCATAATGGTGTAACATATATATTAACCCTAATTATTCAATATCATACTATTTAAATAAAAAAATTTGAGCTTATAAGTTATAACCAAATAATGGAGCGAATATATATATATATATATATTAATTAGGTACTGTCACAACGTGACGGATGGTCGAAACACAGAGATTTTATAAAAATGGAGTCACCACCAATTAATTAGGAGGATAATTGGGATCCTCTAAAATAACTACAAGAAACTGGTCTTCGGACATGTACTATCTACATTAATAATGGATCCATGGATAACTTTGTATGTAATCAGCGGTAGAAACATAGTTGTTTAAATAAAAATGGTATGATTTAGATAAGTTAAGATATTTCAAGTAATTAAATACATTATTATGATAAAAAGAAATTTGTAAATAATTCATAAAAAATATGTTTAATTCATATGCTAATTAGGATAAAAAATTAATATAAATAGATATAGATAAAAATTAATATAAATAAATATAAATATAAATATAAATTGTTTAATTCATATACTATTTATGATAAAAAATTAAAAAAATTATTAAAAAAGAAAAATTTAGGCTAGCGGGCTAAGCTCGACCCTACTCGGGCTAAGTCCTTATTAGCCCAGCCCGAATAGGCATGCTTAAATTCGGGCCTTAAAAATCAAAGCCCGAGCCAGAGCCCGGCCCTAACCCTCTAAAAATGGGTTGGCCCGTCGAGTCAGGCTTAAAATTGACAGTGCTAGTTACGGGAGAGTTGAGGGCACAGACAAGTTCACCTAACTCTACAACCTTAGGACTATAAAATATCAAAAAGAAAATTTTTACGGATTTTAAAATGCTTTTTTCTATTGCTTTCAAAGCCATAAAAAATATTTATTTAAAGGATAAATGATTGAAGCGTACAATTTTTTTAAAGTTTTAAAAATTCAATCACTAAATTAAAAAAATTTTAAATTTGATTCACACAAAATTTACTACATTTTTTTGATCATTCAGTATTGTATCCCATGGTTCAAATTTCTTATATAATACTTTTAATGACCTTTTTTATTGCATTCTTAAAAAATTAAAAATTAAACTGTTAGATTGAATATACTCACCATCTTTGTTTCATACATAAATTTTTATATATTCTTTTCATATTTACTATTACATTGTGTGTTAAGATAGTGTAAAATTTTGGCAATTTCATATCGATCGTAATCCGATATTTACCACACTTAACATATAGACTTAGTACACAACATATATGTGATCCAGTAGTCAGATAGACTAAAATCAAAAGAGATAATGACCCAAGACATTTTTTCATTTACAGGAGAGTAAAGTGAATATGTTACTATATTCTTGTGTTATACTATTACTGATACTTTTTATGAATTTTTTAAAAATTAAAAATTTTCATTGTTCAATTGAAAAAACTCACATTGAAAATGATGCCCACAAATTATAGTACATTTTTTTTTTCATTTTTCACTATTGCATTATAAGCTTTAAATCTTTTATAAAAGACTTTATTTCACATTTTTTTGCGTCATTAAAATTTTTAGTTTTTCGACCGTTAGATTGAAGGAGCTTGTTATTTTAGTCTTGCACGTAAATTTTGTATTTTTTTTATAGTTCACTATTATATCATACCATTAAAAGCAAAAAAAAAACTCCAATCAAGGCCTGCTTGCAGCTTGATCTTAACCACCATTAACACAAAATATTAACATATAACTTATGTGTCAAAAAAAAATCCACAGCAAAAGTCTATAAGAAATTGAGTTTTTTCTTGTAGTGATATATCTTAACAATACTAGGTATTCTAATTTTACTAAGATATTATGATATGGGATAACACATCTCTAGAGGTGTCAAAACACCACATGCTTGACTCATTTAGTTGACCCATTTTTAAATGAGTCGTCATATGAAAACCTGGCTCACTTAAGGTGGGTTAGTAGGTTATTAAGGATGGCTTGTATAACCCACAAAAAAATATAAATACTTTAAAATATAAAATTATTGCACAAATGGTCAATATTCTTGTATTGATAATTCTTAAATTATTAATAAATTCTAAATTATCTTATATGCTTAATCACTATTACACCTTTAATTAATAATATATTTTCTTTTCTCATATTGCATTAAGTACTGTTTGGAGGAGGAAGTTTTCGGTACGGCATGCGACGACTGTTACGATTGTGTCACGTGGTGTTTTTTAGCAAAAAACCCAAGAACTGCAGGATATATAACTGTATCATGGGTAATCGGCTTAGTTAGACTTTATGAGTCAAAATTTCAAGACCAGCGAAAGGGGAAGGTACATGAGTATAACAAATTCTTTGCCCTATCAAACCTTCCACTACTTCCAGCTCCCAGCATTCCTAAAGTTCGAAATCCCATTATTAAAAAGGTTGAGTTCCTCTTAACCAATGTTGAAAATGTCGTGCTGTTTTGGTCGAAACACACAAACAATTTTGGTTTCATGCCTGATCGAAATGCCATAGACATAAATTTTTGAAAATCAACAGTTTCAGACAAAATAGAAAGGTTTCAGTGATTTCTGAAGAAAAATCCCTGTTTTGTTGTGTTTTGATGCAATAAAACGAAATGATGTACGATCAATTAGAAAAAGAAAAAGATTTGAGAAGAGGACTGTAGTTGATATGCAGAAAAATTCCATAAATTAAACAAAAATCAATGTAAAGAAAAAAGTTTGCTTCCTCTCTCCATAAACATGGAGGAAAAGAAACACAGTTCCTCTCAAGTCTCAAGCAATTGACTTTCTTGGTTTTCTCAACAAGCATAAAGCAAAAACCAGCATCGTATCAATTGCCAAAGAAAAAAAGGCTAATGACCAAACTCTTCTGATTACCAACATTTCCTTTATTGTCAACCTTTACACCTGTCATTACTTCTAAGGCGGAGATATGAGGAGGAGGAGGAGGCAACGGTGCTTCTTTCCTTCTATCACTTCCTCTTATACGCAAGTCTAAGAAGGGGCATAAGTGGTACACAAAAGCTGGAACTGGAAGGGGTATAGAATAATAGGTTAATGGCTTCTTGCCTTCTTGTATATGCATAGTTAATGGGGGTGGCTAATTATAACCATTTCTTCATCTTATCATATTTATTTTATAAATACTAAATGGTATTTTGTCTATTTATTATTAATTTCTATTTTATTAATTTAATATATAAAATAAATTTATAACTTTAAATTAAATTATTTAAAATATAATTCTATTGTAATTTTTATTTTTATTTTTATATTTTTATTGTAATTTTAAATTTTAAATTTTGAATATTTATTTTATAATTACAATGTTATATTAACTATGAAATATTATATTATGTAAATTTTAAACTTATTTTAATTGTAATGAAATTATTTAATGATGTTTTAAATATTAATATTTATTAATTAATTATTTTTATTTTAATTAATTTAATCAATAGTTATTATATATATAATATATTACACTATATATATAAATTATATAAATTAAAAACTTAAAGAAAATATTATTTAAAACATTGGTTTTATGTCACACCCCACTTTAGAGTATGTGACCGGCGTAGAAAATTACCATTCAGATAATAACCTACCAACCTAAAATACTTATGCAACTAATATTATTAACACTCCATTTTAAATGAATAATAAAAATTAAGTATACTCTCACAAAAATTTTTTAAGTCAATAATTTAATAAAAATTTTGGCAGAATTTTTCCTGAAATATGGACTATCCTAGGATACAAATATGTTCAAAAATAAGGTGGACATGCTCATCATAATTCAGAAGCCTCAGTGGCTTAAACAGAAAATAATAAAGGGGTCAAACATGGACTGTATTTACTAACTACATTATACTATGCAATTATCATTATTACAAACCAATACCCTTATTCAGATAATGCAAAACAACCTATCCAACAATGTCCGCTAATCACCAAAGTACTCAACTAATTACTCAGAGTATTGCTTACCAATTTAGTTAGCGGATTTAAAGGGAGCAAACGGAGCTGAAGGATAATCACCAGTGACTTGATATGAAAAATGTTAAAATTTGAGGGGTGAGTCCACCGACTCAGTGAATAAAATACAAACTTACCAATGGATGTATGAACTCATAGGTGCAAAGTGCATTACCGCTAAAATAATATGAAACATCATTTCAGTACTTTTTTCAATATAATAAGCACCTAATGTACCTTACATCTAGGAAATAAAATAAATTTTATTTCATAATCATATTACAATAATATTTAACAATATGAAGTTCAAAGAGTGGTTATGTCCATAAATACTTCAATAAAAAAAATCATAAATTCCTAGGATCCATAATAATTTTAGGGGAGAACCCAAACCGAGAAAACAGTATTCCCACTCTAGAGGATGAAACTCAACTAGAGGATAACCCGATCCTCACCTTCGGGAACTGTACTCACCGAAGGAAAATACTAAATTTCCAATTTCCTTCTAGAGCACTCTCATCTGGAAGAAACCATTCATAATAAAACCCAATCTTCTGCTAGGAACTGCACTCACTGACAGAAGTACCTTTTATCAGGAACTACCATCAACTGATAAAGGTTGTGACTAAGGTGCAACTAGTGGTTCTACCACCACTCTACTACGGATCCCAGAATACGGTTCTAAATAAATTTTATAAATATCATATAGCTCATGCTTTCCCATAAATATTATGAGAAACAGTTCGTACTTGAAAATAGAGTAATAATTCTCACACACACACACACACACACACACACACACACACACATATATATATATATGTCACTTTACTCAAACCACTTTCAATTCATGTTCAAATAATATCATTGAACTATGAAGTAAAATTTAACGATTCAGGCATCTAAAGATAAGTAAGAATCCACTCACCACTCAAACTGTAGAAAATAAGGTGATTATCTTCCACCTAAACTCTACCTTAAGACAGATTCGGGTCCGAAGAATTTGTTTCAAGCGTCCCTAAGAATATGAAATTTATATAATTAGTACATTAGTATCACGTATTTTCTTCACTAATGTTTCAAAATTCTTATAACCCCAATATAAGTCCTTACCATACTCTATATATATACACACACACACACACACACACATATATCAAACTGTACAAATTCAAGCCAATTACTACCCAACCAATTAATATGACTCACTTCGAATAAGAGAACGTGAAAAACAATGAATGAACTTTCATAAAAGAGAAGCATCTATTAGATTTTTCATGATTTAATTTATTTAATAAGAAATAAGTATTTAGCCACTTTCGATAAATGAAGGAACCCAATAACTCCACAAAATCACCATTCCAAATTTACTATATTGTCATAAATTTTTAGATTTCAGAAGAATGATGATAAATACATACTTACTAGAATAAAATGGTATTGAACTCTAACTTACAGTCACCAAGGGACTTCAAAATAGCCCCCACTTTCTCCAAGAGGTACCATACAATAATAGCAAGGGGAAAAGAGGGGTATTGTGTGGCTGGAGTATTAGGGGATATTTTGCTGCTATATATATTAGGAAAAAAGGAAGAGATATTTTAAAAAAGAAAATTGGCTAAAAGTTATTCCTTTTTTTTAATAATTTTTTTCCAGAGTTTTAAAAGGAGTGGTTTCTATTTAAAATATTTTGGTGTTACAGGTTATATCCCCCTTAAAGAAGAATTCGTCCTCGAATTCCTAAAAAAAATACTAAAAGAAAACATTGAGTATATTGTAGATTCTTTTCAAGTTGTTAAGGTAGTTTCTTCTATCTTATCTTATAGTGCAGTCAATTATTCCCTCAATGGTTGTCCCTGATAATTAGCCAGAAATAACATTTTCTCTTCTAGGTTTGTACTATATCTCATAAGCAAACACCAACCACTTATAAAGAAAGCTCTTAAAAAAAATGAAGTTTTTTCCATTCATAATGTCTAAACCAACCATGGGATGAGATTATCCATCTTGCCCAACAAGCACTTTAAACTTTTTCTGAACATATTTATCAGTCAATTAGTCCTTGAATGATTGCTGCAAGGAACCTTTGATTTACAACTAAGAATCCAAAATGACTCCACGTAGGAATTATGGAGAGCAAATATATCCTGAATGAATTAATGTTGTTTTACCATGAAGGACCATACAAAATGCCATTCCTTTCACTATATTCTGAAGTCAATTTCTACTTATGAAGTTTAAAATAGCAGTTAAGTAGTTCTCCATGAGCTAGGTTCCTTTCTTTACTTCTACTAACTTTGAAATTCCACAATAACCCATGTCCAGAATTTTATTTGCTAAGGCCTTCTAGAGAATACATTTGCTACTTTATCAAAAGACTTAGACCTGTTATAAAAATATTTTAAACATAAATCACTCCTTTTAAAACTCTAGAGAAAAATATTAAAAAAAAGGGATAACTTTTAGCCAATTTTTTTATGAAAAGCCTCTTCCTTTTCCCTTAATACATATAGTAGCAAAATACCCACCAAAATGCCTCTTGAAGAAAGTGGGGGCTGTTTTAGAGTCCCTTAGTAGCTGTAAGTTGGAGTTCAATACCATTTTATTCTAGTAAGTATGTGTTTATCATTCTTCCTCTGAAATCAAAAAATTTATGACAATATAGCAAATTTGGAATGGTGATTTTGTGGGGTTATTGGGTTCCTTCATTTATAAAAAGTGGCTAGCTACTTCTTTCTTATTAAATAAATTAAATCATGAAAATTTTGATAGATGCTTCTCTTTTGTAAAAGTCAATTCCTTGTTTTTCATGTTCTCTTATTTGAAGTGAGTCATATTAATTGGTTGTGTAGTAATTTGCTTGAATTTATATCTATATATGTGAGAAATTATTACTCTATTTCCAAGTATGAACTGTTTCTCATAGTGTTTATGAGAAAGCATGAACTGTATGAGATTTATGAAATTTATTTAGAACTGTATTCTGAGATCCGTAGTAGAGTGGTGGTAGAACCACTACGTGCCCCTAGGTCATAACATTTATCAGTTGAGGGCAGTTCCTGATAAAGGGTATTTCTGTCAGTGAGTGCAGTTCCTGGCAAAAGATTGAGTTTTATTATGAATGGTTTCCTCCGAATAAGAGTGCTGTGAAAGGAAACAAGAAATTTAGTATTTTCCTTCGGTGAGTGCAGTTTCCAAAGATGAGGATCGGGTTACCCTCCAGTTGAGTTTTATCCTTTGGAGTGAGAATAATGTTTTCTCAGTTTGGGTTCTCCCCTTAAATTGTTATGGATCCTAGGAATTTATGATTTTTTTATTGAAGTATTTCTGGACATAACTACTCTTTAAACTTCATATTGTTAAATATTATTGTAGTATGATTATGAAATAAATTATTTTATTTCCCAGATGTAAGGTGCATTAGGTGCATAGTACTGAAACGAGGTTTCATATTATTTTAGCGGTAATGCACTTTGCACTTGAAAGTTCATACATCCTTTGGTAAGTTTATTTCATTCATTGAGTCGGTGGACTCATCCCTCAAATTTTAACATTTTTTAGATTAGGTCATTGTCACAATGTGACAGTTGGGAAAAAAACCACCGTCGTGACCCTAATGGCGATAAAAGGGAAAAAATACAGAGATAAATATTGGAGTCGCCACCAATTAATTATAAGGATAATTGGGATCCTTTTAAAATCCAAAAACTGGCCCTTGAAACCAGAG
>JASKGM010001535.1:0-12344 GCA_034509205.1 Ceratonia siliqua
CCTAAAGAAATTTCAACATAATAAATCTACATATACTCCAATTTTAACATTTTAATTTATATTTCAACATATTATCTTACATCAAACTAAACCATATTATACCAACTCTATATACTATTAAATAGCTATCAATCACATCACATACTTAAACAAAGCTAAAAAAATAACAAAAAACTTACCCATAAATCACCCATTAACAAACAAAATTTAGAGGTTAGAAAAAGGAACAAATTTTGATAAACCTCAATAGAAAAAGGAGATAGACTAAACACCACTTCAATTCACTGAGCTTGCCAAAAAATGCCCAACAAAGTTTGAAAAATCTACTTGGACTGAAAAATTAGAGAGAAAATGCATCTGGGGAGAAACCATTCAAAACGAAAAGCAAGAATGGAAGGGTAGATATTCTGAAATTTCTGACTGCACTTATGATGGAATTTAGCGATTAGAATTTTTCTGATGGAAAAATCCATCAGAATTTCCGTCATAATAGACAAAAATGCATAGTTTCAATTATTTTCTCCATTTTGATGGCCACGTAGCCGTCATAAACTGTTGGTGGGTAGTTCTAATGGAAAAATGGTTGTCAGAAAGTTTCTCTCCATCTTTCGCGCCTTATTTCTGATGGCGCCCTACTAATTTTCTGATGAATTTTTTGACCGCCTAGATGGGCCGTCAAAAAGTCCGTCACAAACTTTTATCAAATTCATTTTCATCAAAATGGCATCAGAAAATCTGTCAGAATTTATGAAGGACTTACTATCTATCAGAAAAAGCCTTCAGAAAATGCTTTTTTTTTTTTTTTAGTGAGTGTCTTATGCCTCTATCTTGAAAAATGTCACAACTTACATAAAGAATCTTAATTATTAAATTTTCATTGAAAATTAAAATTTAATTTTTTTCATATTTAATAAAGTTAGAGCACATATTGGCAACAAATTATTTTTCAAAATTTTTCAATGAAAATATATAAAGCATTCAATATTTTGATTCAATTAAGTCAGAGTATCACATATCAACCAATTAATTTTCATTTTTTGAATTTTAAAATTTTCAATGAGAATTCCTTCAAAATTTTCAGATTTAATTAAGTTAGAGTGCCACATATGGGCCAATTATTTTTAAAATTTACAAGTAAATTAGAAAAAATAAATTAGAGTGGCACTTATCTCTATTTTGGAAATTGTAACAATTTATTGAGGAATAATAATTATCATAACTATCAAATTTCAAAATTTTCATTAAAATTCCAAAATCATTTAAAATTTTCATATTTAATTATTATAGAGTGCCACATGAGTGAATTTTTTTTTAAAAAAATATATATTTAGATGTAAATTTCCCAAAAAGAATTAGAGTGCCAATATTATCTCTATCTTGGGAATGTAATAGTTTACAGTTTACTCAAAAAATTATAATTATCACATTTCTTTATTGAAAATATAAAAATTATTCAATTTTTGTATATTCAATTAAGTTCCATTGTCACATGTCAAGCAATTATTTTTTTAGATTTCAAATATGTAATATCAAATTTAAAATTTTTCACTACAAAAAGCATTTAAATTTTTCATATACAATTTAGTTAGAGAGTGTCACAAATAAGCCAATTATTTTTGAAAACTTTTAAATTTAAATTAAAAAAATAGAGTACCACATGATGTAAGGTAGGGACCATATAACTCTTAACCTGATATCATCTGAAACCAAAATAACATCACACTTTGCAAATGAGATTAATCATATTTTAAATTAGGATATTAAATGGAAATAAGCCAAACAACTGTGCCCTAATAAGTGCAAACCCTAAAATATGAAGCCTTATATCCCATTCATGAGACGACAACAACATTGATTAAAATATCAAACCTTTAAACCTTCACAAGAAGACAGTGTGTCTTTGTTCACTTTACCACTAATTGCTACACCCAAAGAAACTAAATTGCTAAAAATGAGGGGCCCTAAGGGAAAATAAAAGGAATGGGAACAAAGAAAGAAATATGTCAGAAAAAATTTGGGAACTTTTAATAAAATTTTCACCATCCAATAAATAGGGAAAAAACAACAAATGTTGGGGAAAAGATAAAGAGAGAGAGACAAAGGAAAGAATGGAGAGAACACAACCATAAAATAGATACTTAGTAGGGAGCTAGGCCTGCCCCATCAAAATTTATACTGATGTGAAATGATGTTGTTAATATTATCTTTGATGAAACAGTAGTCTGTAACACCAATTTTGCATAAGTAACAGCCATAGGGTAACCCTTTGTTCTTGATTAATGAATACTTTATGCAGAAGCCATCATCATTTTAAAACTTGAATAAGACCGATAGGTCGAACCAAAAAGATAGGGAACCGATGCTCTGGCGGTCCAACAGACCCTTGAAAACTGACGATCAAAAAACCAATGCAAAACCTGGTGAACTGGTTTTGACCCAATAAAAATTGGGCAAATCGGGCAGGTTAACAGTTACCCCAGTTCTTGTGATGGAGCTTGATTAGTAAGTCTCGAGATCCAGGGAAGAAGAAGATGGAGATCTAGGGAAGAAGATGGAGATTTGAGAAATAAGAAAATTTACACAAAGGGGAACAAAGGGAAATGTTTCTAATTTAATTTTGAAAGCTATCAAATATTTTTATTTCATCTTTTATTTTGTTCTATTCACCGTAGGTTTCGTAAATTGGTGCTTCCTAAAGAATAAACAGTCAGTGTGCTTGGTTGGAAAGTGTATTACAAGATTAAAGTAACTATAAGAGGTATGTAAAATTTCTATCTATTTTATTTCTCTTTCTAGCTATGAGTTGTTTGCTTAGTGTTTTGTTTCTGCCTGTTTGCAAGCTTAAATATTTTAAAAAATTTTAAAACTCATGCTTTTACCATAAACACTTAGGGATAACAACTAGATCCAACGAAATGATGCCAAGTTTCAACACTTGATGTCTTGAACTATCAATATTTGGTTACCAGTTCTAAAATTCTTCAAACCTTTAACTTGGCAATTATGAAGCATAACCAAGTGGAATTTACTGCAACTACTACTTTAGAGTCAAAATATTCTATCGATGATAATAAATTGGAGGTTTAGGATCATTCATGTAGCATTTAAGCATAATTCTCAATTAAACAGGATTTTGATCTTCAAAAAAGGGAACGCTCCAATGACTTGATGAACACATTATGTTGACTCTGTTGGAGTTTTATGATGTACATGCATCTTTCAAATTTCAAGAAAAATAAGTGCTCTTGTCACTTAGTGGAATTGAAAATCTCAACAATTGACTCATATCAAAGTAGAATGTGCTTTTGCTGGCCATAAGAAAGTTATGTGGGATTTTACTGTCTTTGAGGTAGTGATTAAATTTCCTTGGAGAAGTACTACATCAAAGTGTTGTAATTTAGTAATGGAGTCAAGATCTATATGTTTTATGTCCACAAATGATATGGTTTCAGTTATATCTTCTTCTATTTTTGGTGCTGCTGCCATTTCAAAATTTCATTCATTTGTCCTGGAAGTTGACTTAGAAAATGATTGAAACATTAGTTCTGCGCACATGGTTTCCTTTCAAGAAACTAATATCTGTATTGCATTAGAAGGAGACTATACTTTAGGATTATACAATGAAACTAATCTCCTTATGAATGAAGGTAGATCAAATGGACCCATTCGACGTTCTTACTAGAAGGATTAGGGAGTGTCATATTTTGGTCATACTTTGGTAATTACCCTAAAACAATGGTGCCAAAGTTGCATGAGGAGGGAGATAGTGAACCATTTAAAAGTTAGAGGGCACATCTATTAGAGACCAAAGTGCCACACAATCACTTAATTCTTATAAAAGGTATCTGATTGAAGTACATTCCAAGGGTGTCATGTTGAATTTGTGGATAGTCTCCTGTTGGACCTAGAAAGGGAGTCAAAAATTGAAGCAGTTTTGTGGGAGAAGTCTACTGTGTGGGTGAGGCCTAGTAAATCTTTTGAGATGTGGATTTACCCATTTGTCTACTTGCTGATTATCTACTGCAATGATGTGTAACTGAGATTATGTCAAGATCAATATTGCTTAAAGTTGGATTTACTGAACTTCTTTTGCAAAGTATATTTGTTAATATTGCGGGGAGAAGATCAACTTTCACAAATTAATCTCTTTACAGCTATAGGAGCATATTTTTACAGGGTTCAATAAGTTGACCAAATCAAGTCAAGTGTTGTTGAATTTCCTTAATGAACTTTGCATATGTCATGTGATGGAAAATACTTGGATTACATAAGACCGAAGGATACTAATCTATAAATGTATAAAGAATATCGCTGTGTTTGACTCACCACCCAGCCTAATTTCAAGGAGGGGAGATTGATGTAGGGGTTATCCTACTATCCCTTTGTTACTATTGTTAATCTTTAAGTCTATTATTTATTTATATATGTTTATGTTTATACTGTGCTTGCTTATATTTTTCATTTATTTTTCTGATAGTAGTCATGTGGGGTACACGTGGGTCCTTGTTAGGGCACTATTTGTTTAACGTCCTAGTATATGTTCCAACTCTTCGAAAATACTTTATTCGAGTTCATCTACAATCTGCCCATTATTATCCCCATTACCAACTATCCTTGCGTTACTTACTGGACACAAGTTTTGCATAAAACTCCTTTAACAAGGTTGGATATACTTCTTCCTTGATAAGTAAGAAATCTCTCCAACTAATCTCACACAATCTTTCAAAACACAAAAAACCTTCATTCTTAAAAAACTCGATATTAACTTCTTTAGGCACTGAATGCTTTTGGTTAATCAAATCATATTAAGTCTGACATGTGCCTCAATGTCCCTAAAATGTCGAGGTTACTGATCCCTCTTCCACCTTTCTCTTTTCTAGAACCTTCCCACTGCTGGCCATATCTGATGATGAAAGGATTGCTAGGCGAAAATGGGTTTAAGTGAGATGGGTCGCTGATTGATGGCAAAGGCAAATGAGAATGGATGAGCTTTGACAGTGAAAGCTAGATGAGGAAAACTTGTGTTGCCCAAGGATATTAAAATATTGTATTTTGATGATGTTTAATTATTTTGATTTAAAGATAATTTGAATTTTGAATCTTGAAAAAGGGTTGCTTCTTTTGATGTGTGAATCTTTCACATTCTTCAATGTAATTATTTTGGAAGATTTATTAAGTGAGAAAAGACAAAAAGTAATTCTTGAACTTTGTGAAAGTACAACCACTTTTTCTTGAGCTTTGTGAAAAGACATTCACTTTTTATTGGGTTTTATGTTGTGCAGAAAGTTAGAAAAGCACTCTAAAAAAGTAGATTACACGTTGACTTATAAAGTGCCTTTTCAGAATATTTAAAGTGTAGAAAAGTCTGATGCGTTCAAACGATCAGGCTGAATCAACAAAGCATCCTGCTTGTTTAGCCAAAGCTTACTAAAAGACAAAACAAATGGTTACATCACAACTACATCTCAAAAGTGAACGTTGCACACTACTCAGTACAATGTCAGAAGCTCTCCAACATTCATATCTCTTAAAGATTATAAGACGACTATTTTACAAGCTTTGAAGAAGAAGGAAGAACACTTCATCTTGCATACTATTCATCATCTCTCAAAAATCTATTGGTTTAGATTTGTAAAAGCTGTGATTGCTTTCCTTGGGTATAAGGTTTGTAAAGGCTGTGATTGCCTTCCTGTTTTGAGAAATTTTACTGGGTTCTTGGGTAGAAAAATTCAGTGGCTTAGGTTAATCCATGAGTGATTGTAAGAAGCCTTGTGCTTGAGCCTGTATTCTTGTGATTACCCACTTTTAGTGAAATACCCTTGCTTTGTGCTTGGGGAGTGGATGTAGGATCTTGTTTATAGATCCGAACCACTATATATTGTGGTGTTATCTTTCTTCTTCCTTAAGCTCTTTTAAGTTTTGAAAAGCTTATTGATTAGCCTAATCTTTTACATATTCTATCTTATTTGGAAAATTTCTAAAATTTCTATACCTAATTCAACCCCCCTTCTTGGGTATTTGGGCTATTTTTTCTAACAATTGGTATCAAAGCTTTTGGTGTCTTTTTCGTAGATCTAACAACCTTGAGAAAATATCCACACTTTAAAAATGAATTCTAATGCCTTCATTGAGTGTCACTCTACAAATAGGCCTCCTTTCTTTGATGAAAATAACTACACGTATTGGAAGGAAATAATGAGAATTTTCATTCAATCTGTTGATTTTCAAGTATGGCTGGTTGTTGTCAATGGACCCTATGTGCCAATGAAAATTGTAAATGTAGAGCAAGTACCAAAGGATCAGTCAGATTTCAATGTGACTGACATTAAGCAAATAAAGACAAATGCGAAAGCTATCAACATGATATACTGTGCTGTGAATGCTGAAGAGTATAGAAAGATATCAAGATGCAAATCAGCAAAGGAAATGTGGGACAAACTCCAATTCACCTATGAAGGAACAAATGAGGTAAAGGAAACAAGAATTGATATGCTTACTCATGATTATGAGTTATTTAAGATACTGAATGGTGAATCAATTGAAGAGATGTTCAAGAGGATGTCCAACATTATAAATGACCTTGATGCATTGGGCAAAACCTACACACACAAGGAATTAGTCAGAAAAATCCTTCGGGTTTTCACCAAACCATGGCAAGCCAAAATTGTAGCAATACAAGAGGGAAAGAACATGAACACCATTAGTTATGATGAACTTAGAGGCAACCTCATAGCATATGAAAACAACCTTATGAAAGAGGAAATTGAGGAAGCTAAGAGATCAAAAGGTGTTGCTCTTAAGACCACCCAAAATGATGATGAAAACAAGTTTGTGGTGGATCTCAACAATAATGCTGACATGGCTCTTCTAACTAAGAGGTTGCACAAATACTATAACAGAAGAGTTCAAGGTCATGGGCATAATTCCAGGGGAGAAAACTCCAAAAAGAAACATGGAGTGAAGAAGATCAGAATGTCCACTTCTCAAAAACAAGTCATCCAAAAAGAAACATGGAGTGATGAAGATGCTTCATCTTCTGATGTTAGTGATTCTGATAATGATCAATCTGCAAACTTTTGCTTCATGGCAAATGACCAATTTGATGATGAGGTGGAAAATTCTGACTCTCCTTTTACTTTTGAAGAATTACAAGATGCATTTGATTGACTTTTAGATGATTCAAAAAAAAATCTTTTCAAATATTCCTCTCTCAAAAAGGTTTATAACAAAGTTCTGGAAGAACTTGAAATTATGAAAAATCAAAATGAAATTTTGGAAAAAGAGCTTGAGACTTTAAGAAATGATTCTGACTTGAAAAAGAAAATAATACTTTGAAAAAGAAAGTGGAATCATTGACCAAAGATCTTGAAAAGTTTACAAATGGGGATAAATATTTGAAAATGATGTTGGGATCACAAAGATGTTCCTTTGACAAGGCTAGTGTAGGATATAATCAACCAAAATCTAAAAAATATTACAAGAACTTCTTGTGAAAGCCACTAGTGTATCTAGTCCACACCAAACATGCAATTATTGTGGACAAAATGGTCATGCATCTTATTCATGTACTGTTAAGAAAAGAAATGTTATAGATGGCATGATTTGGGTTCCAAAAGATATATTAGTCATCAAATGATCAGGCACTAACCAAACAGGACCCAATAATATTTGGGTACCTAAAGTTAAATGAACTTTGATTGCAGGTGTGCCTAAGGACCAAACTCAGTGGAAACATGTGGTTCCTTGACAGTGGATGTTCTAGGCACATGACCGGTGATCCATCAAACTTCATCATGCTAAAATCCAAAGATAGAGGAAATTTCACCTTTGGAGACAACAAGAAAGGAAAAATAATTGTTATAGGTAAAATTGGTATAAATTCCTCTTGTACTATTAATGATGCATTTCTTGTTGATGGTTTAAAGCACAATCTTCTTAGCATTAGTCAACTTTGTGATAAAGGTTATAAAGTCACTTTTGAATATTCTAAATGCATCATTCATAACATCAATGATGACACCATACTATTTACTGGCCAAAGAAAAGACAATGTCTATGTTGTGCTTCTAGAGGACCTTGCATCAAAATCTTTAAAATGTCTTGCTACCACCCAAGATCAAAGTTGGTTATGGCATAAGAGATTGGGTCATGCAAGTATGCATTTGATTTCAAAATTATCCAAAAATGATTTAATAGTTGGTCTTCCAAAAATTACTTTTGAAAATGATCATATTTGTGTGGCATGCCAACAAGGCAAGCAAACAAAGTCTTCATTCAAATCAAAAGACCAAATTTCTACTTCAAGACCTCTCCAACTTATGCATATAGATTTATTTAGTCCCACTAGAACCCAAAGTTTTGGAGGTAAAAAGTATAGATTTGTCATTGTAGATGACTTTTCAAGATTTACATGGGTGTACTTTCTTGCTCATAACGATGAGAGTTTTGAAGTTTCTGAAAAATTCTGTAAACGTGTTCAAAATGAAAAAAGCTATGTGTTATCTTCTATTAGGAGTGATCATGGAAAAGAATTTGAAAATAGAACCTTTGAAATCTTTTGTGAAACAAATGGCATTGATCACAATTTTTCTTCTCCAAGAACTCCTTAACAAAATGGAGTTGTGGAAAGGAAAAATCGTACACTTTTAGATATGGCAAGAACAATGTTATGTGAAAATAAATTACCCCAATATGTTTGGGCCGAGGCCATAAACACAACTTGCTATATTCTAAATAGGTGCTTGATTAGACCCATTTTGAAAAAGACACCTTATGAGTTATGGAAAGGGACAAAGCCTAACATAAGCTATTTTCATGCATTTGGATGTAAGTGCTTTATTCTCAATAACAAGGAAAACCTTGGAAATTTTGATTCAAAAACCAATGAAGGTATCTTTCTTGGCTACTCCTTATCTAGTAAAGCTTATAGAGTTTATAATAAGAAATCTTTAATTATGGAAGAAAGCATGCATGTTGTTTTCATGAAACTAATCAATCTTTTGTGAGAAAAGATGATGATGAGCTGACAGGATCAAAGGAGCCTGATCATTTAATAAATGATCAGTCAAAGAACAATCAGCCAGATCCACAGGTTAATTAGGCAGAACTAGCAAGTCCAGAAATTATAAACATTGATGCTGGAACAAGTGAACAACCAAGAGAAGAAGTTCAAAATGTCACATCTAAAAGCAAAGTGCCAAGAGAATGGAAGCACTCCTCAACATACCCAATGGATTACATCATAGGAGATCCATCTCAAGGCATGAAGACAAGATCATCATACAAGAGTATGAACAATATGGCTTTCATGTCTCAAATTGAGCCAAAGAATGTAGATGAAGCTCTTAGTGATGATTCTTGGATAAAAGCAATGCAAGAGGAACTCAACCAATTTGAAAGAAATCAAGTTTGGTCCCTTGTACCTCATCCTAAAGATGAATCCGTGATAGGAACAAAATGGGTGTTTAGAAACAAGCTTGATGAAGATGGAAATGTTGTAAGAAACAAAGCAAGGTTAGTTACCCAAGGCTGCATTCAACAAGAAGGTATTGATTTTGATGAAACTTTTGCTCCTGTAGCTAGATTGGAATATATTAGAATGTTGCTTGCATTTGCATCTTTCAAAGGTTTTAAACTTTATCAAATGGATGTGAAAAGTGTATTTCTCAATGGTTTTCTAAATGAAGAAGTTTATGTGAGACAACCTCCTTGTTTTAAAAATTTAGAAAAACCAAATCATGTTTTTAAACTCACTAAAGCTTTATATGGTTTAAAACAAGCCCCAAGGGCATGGTATGAGAGGTTAAGCAAATTCTTAATTGACAATACATTTTCAAAAGGAAAAATTGATACTACTTTATTTATCAAAACCACCAAGCATGACATTTTAATTGTACAAATATATGCGGTTGATATTGTCTTTGGATCTACTAATGAAAATCTGTGCAAGGATTTTTCTAACTTGATGAAAAGTGAATTTGAAATGAGCATGATGGGGGAGATGACTTTCTCTCTCGGACTGCAAGTCAAGCAAACAAAAGATGGTATCTTCATCAATCAAGCCAAATACATCAAAGAACTACTCAAGAAATTTGGCATGGAAAAATCTAAGCCAATAGGCACTCCAATGAGCTCATCCACAAAGATTGATAAGGGTGAATATGGTAAGCCGATATGTGAGAAACTTTATAGAGTATGATAGGGTCTTTACTTTATCTTACCGCAAGTAGATCGGATATTATGTTTAGTGTGTGCTTATGTGCTAGGTTTCAAGTAAATCTTAAAGAATCTCATTTCATTACTGTGAAGAGAATTTTTAGATATTTACTTAGATCTCAAAATATTGGATTGTGGTATCCTAAGGCAAACAATTTTGACTTGTATGGCTTTTCTGATGCTGATTTTGGTGGATGTAAAATTGATAGAAAAGCACAAGTGGTACATGTCAATTTTTAGGGCATTGCTTAGTCTCTTAGTACAGTAAGAAATAGAATTCAGTAGCCTTACCCACGGCTGAAGCTGAGCATGTTTTTGCTGGAAGTTGTTGTGCTCAAATCCTTTGGATTATGATGCAACTACAAGACTATGGCCTAAAATATGATCATGTTCCCATCAAATGTGATAATACAAGTGCTATAAATCTTTCTAAAAATCCCATTCAACATTCAAGAACTAAACATATAGAAATTAGACATCATTTTATTAGAGATCATGTTCAAAAATGGGAGATAGTACTTGATTTTGTTGGAACAAATGATCAGCTTGCTGATATTTTTACAAAACCCCTAAGTGAAGAAAGATTTTGCTTTATTAGAAGAGAACTTAAAATGTCTAATCACATATGAAGAAGTACTTTTGAAAATAATTTTCTTTGGATATTTTACTCATTAAAAATCTGAGTTTGAAAGCCTGTTTCATATTCTGTTTCAAATGTACAGGATTGGTTTAATTGTCATCATGATCAATTCAATCCTGTATTTATGTGTGCTTGAAAATATGTTGACAATGGTGGTGCAATATTTTAATATTTTGTGGATATCAATGTACTGAAATATTTCTGTCTCATTATACTTCTGTTCAAAAATTCATACTACATTTTCTAGTCATACTGCATAATTTTATATATCTGCTTCAAACTTGGTGTTTTATTCTTCCTGTTGTATTTTGTATTTGCATTGGGAATTTGCACTTCATTTGAAATGATCCTTCTTAACTTTTCAAATTCAAATATTTTTCAAATACATTTTCTCTTTCCCATGCAATCTTACTTTCTCTCTTACTTTATTAATTCCTTTTACCTCTCCCCGTTTCCCAATGTATGCCACTTTAAAAGTTTATCACTTCTTTATCTCTTTTTAATTTTCAAAATTATTTATCTTCCTAATGTATGCAATCTCTTCTCTCTTTTCAACTTCCAATGTTTCATTCTTTCTCCACATCTTCCCATTTTCTTGAAATCTCCTCTATTTTTTTGAAACCACATTTTTCATGTCTCTTCATTTCTTCTGCCATTTTTGTCTCTCCATTTTCTTCTTCATTCAACCTATTTTCCTCTCTTTAAATCACTCTTTCTCATGCAAAAGGATGATATATTATGAGATATTCAGAATGAAGGGTATTTCAATCTTGACTTTCATACTTTTTTGCATTACCGTAGTTCTTGTGAACGAAACTGCATCATCTTTTACAAATATTTGGAATCTTTGCTAATGGTTGAACAAACTATGTTTGGATTAATGCTTAATCTTTTGATATTATGCTTTTGAGCTTTACTCTCCTTTTTGCTGGATTAAATCTTTTTGATGATGTCAAAGGGGGAGAAGTTACTGTCTTTATCAAAAAGGGGGAGAAGTTGCTCTGTTAAAATACTCTTTTAAAATTATCCTTGTGATCAATTTTATTTGTCAAAAAGAGAGAAGTTATCTAGTTAGATTAATCTTTATCAAAGGAGGAGAAAGTATCAAAGTTAGTTTTTGGTATCTGTTATCCTATTGAATTAATCTGTTGATAAATGGGGAGAAATTATCTTCATATTCGTCATCTTGATGGAACTAACTTGTATAATTTGGAAGAAATTTTTCCTATATTTTAGACAGGTTTCAAATGATCAAGCTCACATGCCAAATGAACAGTCTGTTATCAGAAATGAACAAGAGACAAAATGTGCATCATTTCAGGGGGAGCTTTCTCTCTTAACTCTAAACTTATACTGTCTTATCTTAATATTCTACTTATGATTTCAATTTATATATCTTCTATCAAAATTATTGCCATCATCAAAAAGGGGGAGATTGTTGCCCAAGGATATTAAAATATTAATTTTTGTATTTTGATGATGTTTAATT
>JASKGM010001557.1:0-12341 GCA_034509205.1 Ceratonia siliqua
AATTGTTGTTTTGTTTGCATCCAAAATCTCTCTTTCATTCATATAGCACCATAAGTGGTTTCATTTCTTTGTCATTTATAATCAACGTTCATTATGTTGTCTAGGGATTTATTCATCACTAATCCTTAGGCCCATCCCACCTACACTCATAATTAAGGTCCTAAGGTCCAATTAAATCAACAGGGCTTCAAGGGCCTATTTCTCACTAATGGGTTCAAGGTCCAATTCTTATTAAAATGACTATAAAGGCCCAATATAATTCAAGGCCCAATTAATTCAAAAAGGGTTCCAAAAGCCCAATTTTTGTCTAAAATGGCTCCAAGGGCCCAAGTAGATACTAAAAAAGACTTCAATGACCCAATTAGTCCAAAGGGGTTGAAGGTCCATCTTTATCTTACTTGAATAAAATTGTCCATTTAAATATTTTCAAAAAGGATCCAAAGTACATATAATTAATCTGCCTTCTAATTCAATATTTTCAAAATTTGTATTTTAACCCCCAATCTTTTAATAATTTCATTCTTGACCTTATACTTTCAAAAAAATATCATTTTGACTCTTAATCTTTCGATAATTATGGCAATCTCATATTTTTTATATGGTATTCTAGGTTTTTACTTCTTATTATGGCAATCTCATATTTTTTATGCTTTTACAAATAATAATATGATATAATTTTTTAAGGGATCTTTTATTTTTTTTATTTTTCTTGTCATTCTTATTTGTGTTTGTTTAAAATGTCAAGCTAACTTAGTAACTTATATGGATTCAATTTGAAATAGAATTAATAGTGTAGGTATATGTTATTAAACAGACATCACCAACTTATTAACTTATAATTAATACTTTTATGTAGCATATCCTAAATTTGAGATTAAGACTAATTTATTTATAGTTGTTTGACTTATCTTTAATCGTTTTCAGATAATCAAGTTATTTTAAAAATGATAAATTTATCTTAAAATAACATAATAATAAAGAGTAGGGGATCTTGGTTCAACAAAGGAGGTGACTGCACCCTTAATAATCTTATTCAAGATTTGTCACTTAACATTAAGTGATTTCATTGAAGTCTTGTTGGATAGTGAAAAGCAGGGTGAGCTTGCAAAGGCTTTTAGGATGATGGAGAATTTCTAGGAGGCTATTCAGAATTGTGGGCCAATGTACAGGAAAGACTTGACAGTTATAGTTAATGATAACTGGTTAATCCTTTTTCCTTTCTCCACCTCCCTTGATAGGAGTCCAACCATTTACGTATTCTTCTTAAGATAGAGTGGATGAATTCAAATGACAAAATCTCGAAGAGAAGTTTTGAGGAAGCTTTGTTCCATGAGGAGAGGAGTGAGGCTACTAATCAAGGGGGTAAGGAACTTGAGGTTACAAATTACTAGAAAAGTTTAAATAAATGTAGATCTACCCACGAATGTTGATTTCTTTGATTCTGGCTAGATGAAGAAAAAAATAAGCCATATGGAAACAAGCCTGAAATTATGCTAGAAGGAAATCAAAATTCATCCACCATTGCTAAAAAAAAAAATGGGAGATTGCATAGGAATTGGACAAGCTCCTTAATCAAGAGGAGGTCAAGTGGAGACAAAGATGGAGGGCCCATTGGTTGGAGAAGGAGACTGCAATACATTATTTTTTCATCCAAAAGCTACTCAGAGAAATAAGAGAAACCACATCTCAAATTAAAAGCAGTGAGGGTACTTGGAAATTTGGAGACGCTCAGGTTGGCAAAGCGTTGAGTGATTTCTTCAAATAGCTCTTTTTGGCAACCCTTACTTCGAACATTGATGATGCATAGCATATTGAGGTTCAAAGTGGCCCAAGAACAATAAAATTTGCTTGTCAGGACATTTACAGGTAACTAGGTTCATATAGCCCTCCACAATGTGCAACCTTTGAAGGCTTCAAGTCTAGATGGCACGCTAGCTTTATTCTATCAACACTAGTGGCACATTGTATAAGAGGATGTCACTCACTTCCTCCAAATTCTTAATAATGGTATGAACCCCTCTGATATTAACAACTCTTATTACACTTCTTCCAAAAGTTAAATTGCCAAAAAGTCCTGAAGATTTAGGGCCCTTTAGTTTATGCAATGTGCACATGAAAATTGTTACTATTAAGGGGTTGAATTGGGTAAAAAAAAAACTATACAATTTTTAACCAAATCAAACCTTTTTTTTTCCTTGAAAGAGCAACCTCAAACTGAGGTTCTTGCTCATTTTCAAAGACACTTTAATGAAAACTTGACACTACATAAAATAAGTTTGAAAACGTTCTTGCTCTTATTCAATATTAAAGGTGCTTTATCAAATATAGTGAGTAGGTTCTAAAACAGGTTCTTCAGAAAATAAACTTAGCTAATTCTATGATACATGTACTGAAACTTCTAGAGTTGAGAGAAGAAGGAGAACACCGCAATGTATAGAGGTTCATGTCCAAAGATTGAATTCTACGTCCTCTTCTCAATCACTTAGCAAGATAATTTTATAAACCAAGGAGATTACAATACAAAGTAGGGAGGCATCATA
Organism: Ceratonia siliqua; assembly: GCA_034509205.1. Classification (NCBI taxonomy): domain Eukaryota; kingdom Viridiplantae; phylum Streptophyta; class Magnoliopsida; order Fabales; family Fabaceae; genus Ceratonia; species Ceratonia siliqua. Next base: position 2,541 of record JASKGM010001557.1, read on the forward strand.
GCCTTTACAAACCTAATCCCTTAGGAAGCACTCGCAGGTTTTACAAACTTATGTTGTGTTTTTCTTCCAAGAATCCAACCAAACTTCTCATAACAGGAAAGTCATTCACCGCCTTTATTAATCAACCCAAGGAACGCTAACCCAATCTTTTACAAACCTTAAGGGGGCATTTGGTAAGAGGATTCTTTAGTTTCCTGGAAATATTAATTTGAGAAATAAAGATTTCCATGTTTGATATACATTTTTTAAAAACTATTCCCAGGAAACTAAAATTCCCAAGAATGATTTTTGGGCAACTTTCCCACCAAAACATTCCTATAGAGGTAGTGATATTCTTAGATTCCCATGAACATGAAAAGTTTTCTAAATATAAAAAGTTTATTTTGCCCATATCTCATGCATATACATTTTTTTAGTTATTATATATATAAATATCAAAATATTTAATAAAATAAATATTATATATTAAAAATTTTAAAATAATAATAAATTATATATATAAATAAAAAATATATAATATATAAAAAATAAATATAAATAAATAAAATAGACAAATAAGTAACGGATAAAGAAGCTTATATTAATTATTATAAATATAAAAATATTTTTTATAATTTAATAAAATTAATATAATAATAATAAAAAATATATATATAATAAATAAAATAGAAAAAGAAGTAATGGATAAAAAAACTTATATTAATTATTTTAAATATAAAAATATTTAAAAAATATAAAAATTTCATAAAATAAATATTATTTATATTAAAATTATTATAATAATAATAATAAATTATATAATTATATAAATTAACTTGTATTTGTTATTTATTAATTATTATATATGAAGAAATAAGTATAAAAAATGAACAGTTATTAAGGGTATTTTTGTAAAAAGTACTAACATTCTTAGGAAAGTTGTACTTAAACCAAGTATGGGAATGAAATATTTTTGAAAACTTTCGTATAAATATTTAAGGCCTACCAAACGTATTTTATCACATTTTTAGGAATCATGATTCCCAGAAAACATAATTCCCAATAAACATGATTTCCAGGAATAAAAAATGCCACCAATACCAAATGCCCCCTAAGTGTTATATTTTTCTCAAGAACCTAACCAAACTCTCACAAAGGAATCAATGCTCACAAAGAATTCTCACAACAAAGTTCTCATAAGTAAATGAGACAATGATAAGATCAAATGATTGAAAAAGACAAAATAGAAAATATCAGCCTTCTTAAATGCTCTGGTTCTTTCGCTTCACTACTCCAAAGAATTTACATTTATATTGGAGATATCTAACCATTGGGGATGCATTGAATGCCTTCATAGCTATTCAGTCACTTCAACTTTCATCTGAGGCTTTAATGGCTTCCTTGTTTTCTTCTTTGAAATTTTGGCCATTCTGCTTACTTTGCAGATTCAGCAAGGTGACTGGTTCTGCTAAAGTTCCATTCTCTTTTTCTAAAGCAGTGGGCTTTGTAGACTTCGCATGCACACAGGCCTGCAGCTAGCCATGCACATTTAAGAAGTAAACCTTTCCTAAAACATGCATTCGAGTATATCAAAAAGAAAAAGTTATTTTTTGACTCAAATAAAATAGTGCAAGTTAAGAGCTCTAGGAATATTCTTTTATATTGTATTAATCAATCTTATGAGACAAAGTACAAGATAAAACAAAACTTCCTTGTACATAGCATCTTTACCCAAAATAGATAAAATATGATGCTCATATTTTTATGCCATTCTCTTTCACATAAATGTGCTGCTTTCATCAAAGTCAAAATATTAATTATAATCAATTTTTAATTAAGGAGCTTATTTCTTAACAAACTCTTCCTTTTTTATGATGGTAACCATTTTTTAAATTAAATAGCTTTCAAAAAGGATTTCAAGGAATTTAAAGGGAAACTCCCCCTTAGTTTATGCTTCTTGCTTTAGCTCCCCCTTAATTTATGCACTCCTTTTGGTTAGGGACTTTTTGTTTTTACTTTGGAAATCTCATATTACTCAATTTGAATTTTGCTCAAACTTAAAAGTTCTTCCACATTGGTTAGTAGTAGGATAATATAAAAGATAGAGAATATTTTAATATTTCTCTGCCATTGACATCATCAAAAGAGAAAGAAAGAATTAAATTTGAACACTAAAGACATTGATATTCATTTATTCATTAAAAAGAGCATACAAAAGGTCTCTAAAGCATTAGGAAGAATATCATGATTGATCATAGCAGACTATAATCATAAAGCCAAAAAGGCTAACATTTGAATTTAAAATGATGAAGCTTCATACACTTGTTAGCATGCATTTGGAGAAACATGCATTTTTCTTAGTGAAGAAAATTTGAAATTTGTGGAGGGTTTCTAACAGAATAAATATATTTCAATCAAGTATTAAGCATGTAAAGTGATCAGCACTTGGTCAAAATATCAAGCATTTTTAGACAATGAGAATGCTCAATCGTACTCATGACCATCTTTGAAAACTGTAAATGATCAAAGCTATATAAGATGAAGAACAACAATATAAGATGAAGAACATTGTTCCATAATCATTCATATAGGATTAGACATTCTAATTTCTCTTCTAATATAGCAAACTTTGTCCTCATTAATGGTTTTTTTAAAAATATCAGCATGTTGTACCTCGTTCTTACAAAATCAAATTAAATATCACCCTTTTGGACATGATCTCTTAAAAAGTGATGTCTAATTTCATTATCTCAATATGATTAGTTTTAATGTGTTGAACTGGATTTTTAGACAAGTTAATTTTACTTGTGTTGTCAAATCTTATAGGTACATGCTCAATGTTTAAACTAAAGTCTTCTAGTTGTTGCTTCATCCATAGGATTTGAGCACAACAACTCCCAACCTCAGTAGTAGAAAGAGGAGCTAAATTTTGCTTCTTACTACACCATGAGACAAGACAATAACCTAAACATCGACATGTTCCACTTGTACTTTTCTATCAATTATACATCCTCCAAAGTTAGCATCTTAGTAACCACACCACTCAAATAAATCAGATTTAGGATACCACAAACAAAGACTTCAAGTTTTGAGTTATTATCTAAAGATCTTCCTAACTGCAACGAGGTGAGATTCTTTAGGACTCACTTAGAACCAAGCACACAAGCATATGCTAAACATAGTACCTTGTCAACTTGTAATAAGATAGAGGAGAGATTTAATCATACCTCTATAGCTTGTTTTTCAAATTGATTGGCCATGTTCATCATTGTCCAACCTTGTGGAAGAGCTTATGGGTGTACAAATGGCTTTAACATTGTCTGTCCCAAACCTTTCGAGTAGCTCCTTACTATATTCGGCTCAATTTATGGAGATGCCATCTTTAGTTAATTTGACTTGGAGTCCAAGGAAGAACATAAGTTCTCCCATGATCTTCATTTCAAACTCAGTCTTCATCAACTTAGAAGACTCTTTGCATAAATGCTCATTGGTAAAACCAAATACAATATCATTCACATAAATTTAAATAATTAAAATGCCATGCTTGATCATTTTGGTAAAAGGAGTTGCGTCAATTTTGGCTCTTGTAAAAGCATTTTTAATAAGGAAATTGCTCAATCTTTCATTCCATGTGCGAGGTGCTTACTTTAAAACATATAAAGCTTTTCTGAGTATGAAAACATGATTTGGCTTTTCAAATTTCAAAAAACCAGGTTTCTCATTTGCTACTAGAGCATCATTTTGTCTAGCAATTCACTTTTAGGTTGTTCATTTAGAACTTGCATAATCTCCTCTGGTTTGACAACATTAGGTTCATCCTCCAGGATATCTATTATTAGCTTGCTCAACTGATTATCTTCATCAAATACTACATGGACACTTTCTTCAACAGTTAGGGTTCTCTTCTTATAAACAATATAAGCCTTACTTGAAAGAGAGTATCCAAAAAATATACCTTCATCCACTTTACAGTCAAACTTACTAAGATTCTCTTTGATGTTGTTGAGGATGAAGCACTAAAAATCAAATGCAAGAAAATAACTTATGTTAGTTTTTCTACATTTCTATAATTCATATGGAGTCTTTTTCAAAATAGGTTTGATTAAGCACCTATTTAAAACATAGCAAGCAATGTTGAGAGCATGGTCCCTGCTATATCAAGAAAAGTATGATTTTTCCTTTTCACAACTCCATTTTGTTGAGAAGTCAATACCATTTGTTTCACAAAAGATTTCAAAAGATTTGTTTTTAAATTTTTTTCCATGATTACTCCTAATAGAAGTGAAGTACCCTTTTTCATTTTGAACACTGCAAAAATGTCAAAAACCTAAATGGTTTCTGTTTGGTTGATTGAGGTATTTTCTGACATTAGGTGCAAAGTAGTAATTAAAGGGCGAAGAAATGGCTATAAAGGCCTGAGAAAAAAAAAAGAGCTTCAGGAAAAGGCCATAAAGGCCTAAGAAGTGTTGGCAATGAAGGATAGTGAGTTTAGGTAATGAATACCAAGATCTAGTGGTCAGGTATGGCTGAAAATGAGCCGTTGGTATAGATTCGATGGTGGTCAAAGTCTTCATGCACTCTCATGTGACAGTGCATGGATGACCATGTAGTGGAAGACCATCATGCGTAACAGTATTTCAGGTGACAACATTGAATAGGATGAACCACCAGTATCGTCTGAGGTGATTCATTGACCTACCTCCGAGATACTAAGACTGAAAACCACCTATTTGGTAAACATCCAGAAAGAAATGAGTAACACACTGAGAGAAAATGGCAATGAAGCTAAAGGATCTGATACCATGTGGTAAAAGAGAATTCTATTTCTTGTCTTTTCTTTACAATTAGAAGGGTGAATATATACACCTAAAGACATAATTACAATACTAAAATTATTCCTAAAAAATAAGTTAGGAAGTTAGTACTAATTATGGGAAATAATCAGGATACAAATAACTAATTACAGGATATATCCTAATCACTAATTACAAAAGGTAAATGCAATCCTAACAGCTGTACACAATTTCCACACCCTCTACCACTGCTGAGTCCTATTCCATTTTAGCAATGTCACATCATCATTAACCACCAACACTTGAAGTTCAATGTTTTAAAACCTATGGCCCATAGAATATTTTTCATCACATCGGTAACATAATCCCTTCTCACTCTTAGCCCTCATTTCCAAGTCAGTAAGCCTTTTAAAAGGAAAATAATTTTTTGGGTAGGATACCCTTCCTTGAATAGGAATTTCTTAGTTCACAGTGGGTGTCAAAGTCCTCAAAATAGAGTTTTTGCTAATGATAGTGCCTTTACCTCCTAGTTCATTTATAAAACTCTTGGGTCTCCTAAGTGTTGCATTCCTTCCTCCACTCATTGAGCTAAATTCATTATTCGGCTAAGACTAATAGGCTACATCATTCTCACCACTAATCTTACTTCAAGTTTGAGCCCATTAATGAAATTTCCTTATAAAATCTAATAAGGAATTTCACTTAATAGGGCAGCCATCAGCTCAAACCATCTCCTATATTCCTAAAAAGTTCCTTCTTATTTAAAAGCTAAGAATTGCTCACAAAGGGTTCCATCCTAGTTTGGCCTGAAGCATTCCAAGATCACTTAATTCCATCCAACTCTTGATGGATCTTCTTCCATTTGTCCACTGGAACCAAGCCAGCACATCTCTATCAAAACTAACAATAGCGACCTCAAGTTTTTCTTGTTCTCCCATCTAGTTAATTTGAAAAAACCTCTCATCTATAAAAATCCATCCATTAGGATTGTCTTCATTAAACACTATCATTTCTAGGTTATTTGCTTCCCAATCAATGCGACCATCACCATCTTTGTGGCTACTACGTTCTTCTCCATCAGAAACTACATTAATCTTTGTGACGGGTGGCACTTCATCCTGCAGAGCTCGTCACTGTAGCATCACAAAGCTATAACACTTGTTTAACCTTACTCAGTATTAACTCAATGCTGGTATCTTTTGTAAATCCCTTTTTATAGATTCATATTGCCTATTAACCACATCATTCACAGCTCCCATTTGGTCTTCCCTGATGCCCAAACGCTCCTCAACCTTTTTCCCAACCATCCTTTATAGGTCCTATATGCTTTGATACCACTTTGTTGGGACCCACATAGCCAAAATGATAAAAACACTAGCAGAAACTATCGAACAGTAGGAATAGATGAATGAAAAACAATTTCGGTGGTATTCAAAAGATGGAACAGTACAGAAAAGGGTGGTGAGTATTTGAGAGACTCTCCTCTCCCAAAACTAGCCAAAACACAACCTAATCAGTCTCTAGGGTTCAACCCTCAAAATAAAAGAGATGAAGCAACATAAAAAAATTCCCAAGCACCAACTAGAGCATATATAAATTCCTAACCACCAACTACCCAGCCTAAACAGACAAAATAACATAATCACTTAAACTTACAACTCAGCATATAAATAATAAAGATAGAAAACTAAGATAAATCCTAAGTACTCCCTTCCTTCCTCTATTTCCCACGTCTAGCATAAGTGAATCTTATGGAAGGCTTATCAAGAAACTAAGTACTAATGTTAAGCTTACTCATTAATGATGCAAGATAGTCTTTTGAACATTTCCTCTATGGTTTCATCGTCTTTCATCTTGAAAATCTTATAATCTTGAGCCAACATATCTATGTTTATCTTGCATACTTCGTTAGTTCCCTTATAAGTTATTTGTAACTTTTCCCATAATCTTTTAGCCAAATTGCAGTGTGATATCTTTTGATATTACTCAGCATTCATAGCATAATATATCATGTTGATTGCTCTAGATTTCATCTTTTGTCTTTTATCTTATTCCACTCAGCTTCAAGTTTGAACATCTCCATTCCATTCTTTGTCTTCTTTAGTACATAGGGAATATTTGCAATGACTAGCCATACTTGATAATTAAGGATTAGATGAAGTTCTTTATTCTTTCTCTCCAATAAATGTAGTTGTTCTCATTAAAGAGCGGTGGCTTGGCAGAGTAACCTTCAATGTGACTATTATTTTGATTCATATTAGTGCAAGGATCTTTGCTCAAGGTTGTTAAACCTACAAAAGTCATCAAGAAGCTCTAATACCAATTGTTAGTCTAAATGTGTTTGGCACCCAAGAAGGGGGTTGAATTGGGAGAAGGCAATTTATGCAATTTTTAACCAAATCAAACTTTTTTTGAAAGCGTAACCTCAAATTAAGGAGCTTGCTCATTTTTTTTTAAAAAAATCTCTAATGAAAACCTGGGACTATAAAACAAGTTTGAAACTATTATTGCTCCTTTTTCTAAAAATATGAGTTGCTTGCTCAAACACAATGAGCAAATACTAAAACAAGATCCTAAAAAAAAATCTTAGCAAATTGTATCATGCAAGAGTTGAAACTCAAATAGTTGAGGGAAGAAGGAGAACACCTAATATATAGAAGTTTAGATCCAAAGATTGAATCCTATGTCTTCTTTTCAAGCACTTAGCAAGAGAATTTTATAAACTAGGGTGATCACAGTACAAAGTAGGGTGGTCTCTCAACCTTTATAAACCTAATAACGGGGAAGAAATCACAGCTTTACAAACATATGTTGAGCTTTTATTTGAAGAACCAAACTAAACTTCCAACAAAAATGAAGGCACTCATAGCCTTTTCTAACCTCAACCCAAGGAAAGGTATCCCAAGCTTTTACAAACCCTAAGTGTTAGATTTTTCTCAAAAACCTAACCAAACTCTCACAAAGAGCTATTATCACAACAAAATTCTCATAAGTAAATGAGCAAATGGTAAGATCAAATTATTGAAGATAATAAAATAGGATGTTTTAGCCTTCTTGAATGACCTAGTTCTTGTTCTTTAGTGCACCAAATAATCTTCATTTATAATAGAGAGATCTAATTGTTAGGGATGCATTGAATGCCTTCGTATCCATCCAACCACTTCCAATGTTCATCTTCAGAGCTTTAATGGCTTATATGTTTTCTTCTTTGAAATTTTGGCCATTCTACTTACTCCTAGTTCATTTGTAGCTTCAACAGGGTGACTGGTTATGCTAAAGTTCTATGCTCTTTTTTAGAATAAGTAAACTTGCAAACTTAGTAGGTACACAAACCAGCAGCTGTGGACATTTAACAAGTAAACCTTTCCTAAACATGTATTCGTGTATATCAAGAAGGAAAATTTATTTTTGACTCAAATAAATTAGTGCAAGGTTAAGAGCTCTAGCAATATTCTTTTATATTGTATTAAGGCAGTATATGGGACAAGGTACAGTATAAAACAAAACTTCCTTGCACCTGATAGCATGTTTAACCAAAATAGATAAAAATAGGATTTATGCCTCTTTTTCACAAAAATGTGTTGCTTTCATGGGGATTTTGCACTTTTTCAACGAGATCTTTACATGTCATTATAGCATTCCCCCTAATCTATTAATTGTAACACATTAAAACCTCAACTATCACAATTTATCAAATTATCCTCCACTGTTTAATTGAGTGTTAAATTGAATGGTTTTAATTAACTTGGGCTAGTTATGTGATTAAAGAAATTTAATGGTTTTAATTAACTTGGGCTAGTTATGTAATTAACTTATTATACAAAATGGCACAAATATCCTAAAAACAAATAACACTTCTACCATATGTTTCTTTTTCCAAAATACCCTCAGCCAAATAAAAAAATAAAAAAGTAATTAAAAAAATATAATATAATATATAATTATATATAAAAAAAAGAAACATAAAATTCAGTTCAATGACCCCACCATAAATAGCATTAACATTTCTTGAAAGTCTTCCATAAGTCATCATTGGCATTCGGCACTATCTGATTGTCCTTACTTATCTTTTAAGTTCACTGATATTTGCATACCTTGCAAAATCGTCAAAGCTTCTAGTTCAGGAAGGTCATGTTGAAATCTTCCTCTTTCTTCCTAAGGTATGGCACTACAAGAAAACATGGCTTTTCTCACGAAATTTCTCACGGCAAAAAAATCTGTGAGAATTTCTCACGGCATTTCTCACTACTTTCTCACAAAAGTTTTATTACTCACGGATTTTCTCACAGCTAATTCATCCATGAGAAAATCCGTGAGAACGTCGGGAGAAAAACAATGAGAAATTTATGCGCCAGGTGGCGTGAAAGCTTTCTCACGGACAAATATCCGTGAGAAAGTTCTCACAGAACAATGTTTTGTGAGAAACAATAATAATAAAAATGCAGTGCTTTATTTTCCTTTCTCACGAAAAATGGCCGTGAGAAATTTTCTCACGGCTATAGTCCGTGAGAAAATCCTTGAGAAATCTGGCAATATAACACCAGTTCCACACTTAATTGCCATTTTAGCTTCTAACATTTTCCTTTCTCCCAAACTCGTTTTCTCTTCGGTTTCTCTTTCAAACTCGATTCTTTGGTCACCTTTGGGCATTTTCTAACAAGGTAAAGTTGTGTTTAGTCCATCTCCTTCCTTTATTCAATGCTTTTGAGTTCAGGATGGCTAAAGTTTTGTCCTTTTTCTACCTTTGAATTTTCTTCTTAAATTTGAGATTTATGGTTTAGTTTTTGGTTGGTTTTTAGTATATATTGTTTAAATATATCATGCTAGTAAATAGGTATTTAATATAGTGTATGGATTAGTTGGTTTATGGTTTAGTATGAGGTGTAATAGTTATGTTCAAATTGGAGTATATGTAGATTTTCATTGTTAAAATTTCTTTAGGGCTTTTATTATATAATAGATGTAGAGTGTTTGGATAATTTTTTCCATATTTTTAGGATTTTGTGTGTGTTAATTTCAATATTATGGT
>JASKGM010001568.1:0-12340 GCA_034509205.1 Ceratonia siliqua
ATTATTATTTCAGTTCAGAAAGAAAACAGAGAGGTGTAGTCGACCGTGTACTGTTCATTGAACAGTAAGTAGCTGGATTTTTCCAGATTTCTTCCCGAAACCTTGCGTTTGCAAGTGCAGATTGCTACAATCTGTTAATCCCTTCCCTGTGCTACTCCATTATGTTTTCTCTGGATGTATTCTCATTTAGCCTGTTTCTGAAAATAAAGTATGATTCATGTTTTCTGTTTGATGATTTTGTAAATTTTGGTATAATATTTGGCACATAAATATTAATATATATCTCTTCTTTTTGTGCTACTCTTCTAATGTACGTTTTAATTAAGTACCATGTTAATTATCATTGATTTGACATTGTATAGAAAGCGCCAGACACTCCTGAAATGGAAAGGGGTGCAGTTAAGGCTGTTCAGGATCTGTATGATGTTGTGAGACATGATGTCCTTTCTATAAATATGAGGTTTGTCACACTTTCTGATTTATATTTATTTTATTACATTTTCTGTCTCCTTAATGTTTATTTACTTGTACATCTAGGGAGCATTATGACACATGGAATTTACTGTCCAAAGCAAGGAATGAGGGCCATTTGTTTGCAAATTTGAAGTGGCCCAAGAATGCTGACTTGGTATGCTTGGATCATGTTTTCTCTTTCAGTGGTGTATAAACTTGTTTTTTAATTTATTAACTGTCGAATATATGCAGAGAGCACAAGTGAAAAGATTGCATTCGTTATTGACCATCCAACATTCTGGTTCAAACATTCCTAAAAATCTTGAGGCCAGACGAAGGCTGGAGTTTTTCACAAATTCTCTTTTCATGAAGATGCCTGTTGCAAAGCCAATTAGAGAAATGTTATCCTTCTGGTAAATCTTTTCTCTTGGAACAACTAATTCTGCTTGTTGCTTTTGGTGTGCTTATCTTTTCCCTTGTTTATGTGCAGTGTTTTCACTCCATATTATTCTGAGGTTGTGCTTTATAGTAAGGATGAGCTCCAAAAAAAAAATGAAGATGGCATATCAATCCTGTTTTACCTTCAGAAGATATATCCAGGTAGTTTCCACTTCATTCTGCTTCAATATGATTGTTAGTTGATAGCTTGCATGGTCTGTACTAGGACTGCAAATTAATTTTCCTGTTTCACTTTGACTTTGTACAATATGGTAATTGAAACATACTTTTTCCAGCCATCCTCATTTTATTCTAGTGAATGTCTGATTAGAGTCTGAGTTGTGAATTTTGGGTTTAGATCACTCTTTAGTGTTTATCTGACGTAGAAGTACCGACCATTAGAAGTATGGCCTTTTTTAAATCCCAAAATCTAGTCACAAAGTTTCCAAGAAAGTAATAATATGCCATAAATTACACAAGGGAGAGCAAATCTATTGTTGAGAAATCTTGTTCAGTCTGGCCAAATGCAACATGCCTTTGCAAACAGTCAGACTTCCACTTAAGTATTACATTGCTTCTTCAGATTGAAAAGTTGAAAAATAGCGAGGAAACTGTTCTAAACAATCTGGACAGATCCATTTTTTCCTAAAAATGGTAGAAGCTAATTTCTGAATCTTCCAAGCAATGTCTGTATAGAAAGAGATGACTTCTAGTCTCCAGTTTTCTTCTGAAGGAATTTTAGTGTAGCTATTGTGCTTTTGGTCAAAGATTGATGGTTTAATTGGGTTTAATTGTCTCTTTTGTCCTTGATGAAAAGAACCGTGTCATTAGTAAACTGGATTTGAGAAACCAAAACCTCCTTAGAACCTAAAAGCTTAAGCTTTTTGGTGAAAACCCATGAATAGTTTTATTATGATCACTAACACGCCCCCTCACAACAAATATACCTTCGGGCTTGAAGCATGGACAAAGCCCAAGCCCACCTATTCTTGTGTTGAAATTTTAATTTAATTGTGAAAAATGGACGCAGCAACGATTGAATTCTAGGCCACTTGGTCATAGAAGGCTTTAATATCATGTTAAGAATTGTTTCAACCAAAAAATTTTGAGACTGTTTGGAACGGTTGTTGTTTTATTGTATTTTAAAATAATTTTTGAAAACAACTCTAAAAAATAGTTTTATAGAACAAAAAAAAAAAACTTGTTTGGGTAAAAATATTTTTCATAAGTTGTTTTTCGTATTTTTTAGAAAACAGATGACAAAAACAAGCCAAAACACAAAAAAATTATTTTTGTTTTTTTGTTTTCTAGTTACTGTTTTTTAAAACAGTTTTTAAAAACAACTGATGAAAATAGTTATCCAAACGAGTTTTTTTATTCTCGCAGAACAAAAAAACAAAAAAATAGTTTTTAAAAACAGAACCAAGCAGGGCCTTAAGCTTTTATGTGAAAGCCTATGAATAGTTTTGTTATTATCTCTAACAGAACCTGCATGAATGCCATTGATGAGACCCTCTCCTATAGCTCTAGAATCATTTGACTGAGCACATCAACCACTAGAGTGAACAAGGGAATAAAGAGTCCCCTTGCCTAACCCCTCTTTGACCTTGAAACCATCAATCTTTCCACTCACAATAATTTAAAAAGTAGCACAAGACTTGCACCTATTAATTCAGCTGGCTTCTGTTACCACCTGTTATGATTAAATGTTTTGAATATGTTTGCCATTGTTCTTCTCCACTCTTTTCCTAGCCATCTATTTATTTTGTCTTAGTCTTCTTTCTCTCTATATCATAGTTGATGATTTATATTACTCCTTACACAAGATTGAGCGACTTCCTTTGTCAATATCTAAATATACTGTGATAAAAAGGAATTCTGTATTTTTGTGTGTCTTCTTACAATTAGAAGAGGAAATATGTACACCTAGGAAAATAAATACAATAAATACAAAGCTAATTCTCCTCCTAGAAAGGAATAAATGCTAATCAGGGATAAATGCTAATTATAGAGAAATCAGGAAACTAGTCAGAGGAGATAATTAAGTAATTAATGTAAGATATTGACAACTAAGTTTTCACACTCCCCCTTAAGCTAGTGAATAAAGATCTTCCATTCCTAGCTTGGATATGACTGCGTTGAATTGTTGAGTGGTTAGTCCTTTTGTGAGAACATCTGGCAGTTGCCGTTTAGTTGGAACATATGGTATGCATATCAAGCTGCTATCCAGTTTCTCTTTGATGAAATGTCTATCAATTTCGATGTGCTTTGTTCTATCATGTTGTACTGGATTATGGGCAATGTTTATCGCCGACTTCTTATCACAATATAGCTTCATAGTTCCATTCCACTGAATTTTCAAGTCTTCAAGAATGATTTTTAATCATAGTAACTCACAAATTCCTTGAGCCATTGCTCAGAATTCAGTTCCTGTACTTGATCTAGCTACATCACTTTGCTTCTTATTTCTCCATGTTACAAGGTTCCCTCCCAGGAATGTACAGTATCCTGATGTTGACCTTCTTTCTATAGGAGATCCTGCATAGTCAGTATCAGTGTATGTTTCTAGATCTAAGTTAAGGTTTCTCTTAAACAGAAATCCTTTCCTTGGATTATCTTTCAAATAGTGTAGTATTCGATAAGCAGCCTGTAAGTGAGCTTCCCTAGGGTCATGCATAAACTGGCTGACTACACTGACTGAATATGCAATATCCTGTCTAGTATGTGATATGTAGATGAGCTTTCCAACTAGCCTCTGATACATTTCCCTATCGACTACGGGATCTTCAATGGCTTCTCCAAGTTTGTGGTTGGAATCTATAGGAGTTGGTGCTAGTTTACAAGTTAATTTCCTTATCTCTCTTAGAAGATCTGTGACATATTTATGTTGAGAGATGAAAATTCCTTGCCTTGAGTAAGCCATCTCGATTTCAAGAAAGTATTTTAACCTTCCCAATTCCTTTATCTCAAACTCTTTGACCAAACCATCTTTTATTGCTAGTCTCTCTTTTTCTTCACTCCCAGTTATGATTATATCATCAACATAAACTAACAATATTGTAATTCTCTCTGTCTTGAAGTGTATAACAAAGGATTCTCACGATGTTCAATTTTGCAACCGGGACAAAGGTTTCCTGGTAATCTACCCCGTATATCTGAGTGTATCCCTTTCTTACAAGTCTAGCCTTGTATCGTTCTAGGGATCTGTCTGCCTTGTACTTCACAGTGAACACCCATTTAAATCCAACTGATTTCTTTCCACTGGGTAGGTCAACCAATTCCCAAGTTCCATTTTTCTCAAGTGCATCCATTTCAAGTTTCATGGCTTTCCTCCATTCCTCTTTGGAGAAGGCCTCAGATAGGGTATTAGACATGGAAATAGTGTTTATGCTTGTGAGGAAGGATTGATGATGGGATGAGAAATTTTGGAAGGACACTGAGTATGACAAAGGATATAAAGGTTTTTTGGTACACTCTCGGTTCCTTTCATTTATGCAATGGGAAGATCATTATCTGAAATTTCTTGTTCAATGGGATCATTGTGTGAAGGAAGGGAAGAAAATTTAGGGTTTGGATTTACCTCATTTATAGGGTTCAGATTGGAATCTTGAACATGTGCTAGATTAGAAGTGGTTGCTTTCCTCCTTGAATACACCATCTCATATTTTCCATTATCAATATCAGTGTTACCTGACTGGGAAGGGAAGATAAGGTGTACAAATCAAAGAATACCCTATCTTCAACAATGACAGACTCTTCCTGAAGATAAGGTTGAGAAAAATAAGGCTTTCCCTCAACAAATGTGACATAAGTAGAGATATGGATTTTCCTGGTGGAAGGATGATATCATTTGTATCCCTGCTGAGTAGGATAATAACCTATAAAGATGCATTTGATGGCACGAGGATCAAGTTTTTCTCTTTGATGACTATGAATATGGACATATGAGGTAGAACCAAAGATCTTAGGAGTCAGATTATTTGTGAATCTAACACCAGGATAGAAGTGGGAGAGAGACTCCATTGGACTTTTAGGGCCAAGAACGCGAGATGGCAATCGATTGATCATATAGGTAGATGTGAGAACAGCTTCCTCCAATAAGATTTTGATACATTTTGATGAAAGAGAAGGGCTCTGGTAGTATTTAGAAGATGCTCATTTTTTCTTTTTGATGACCCCATTTTGTTGAGGGGTATGAACACAAGATTCAAGATGACTCATGGATGATACTTTACTTTTGGAAATAAGAGAATAAAGTTTGATTAAAAAAGTGTTTTGCATTATCGGATCGAAATTGCTTGATTTTTGTACCAAATTGATTAGGTAACATGGAGAAAAAGGTGGGTAGGATGTGACTCACATTAGACTTATTCTTTAGCAAAAATAACTAGGTAACGTGGGTACAATCATCAATAAAGGAAACAAACCACTTTGAACCAGATATATTAAGAATGGGAGAGGGACCCAAATATCATTATGAATCAATTAAAAAGGAGCAGTAGTTCGTTTATTAATAATAGGAAAAGAAACACGATTATGTTTTGCAAATTCATGTACATCACAATGGAAACTACTCACATCAATTCCTTAAAACAACGAAGGAAACATAATTTTGAGAGTGGTGAATGATGGATGGCCCCAACGATAATGATGACGCCAAATGGCATCTTTATTGAAAGTAGATAAAAAGGGGACAGTAGGACTGTTATTGATAATAGAATAATGGATTGCTGATTCCAAGTAGTAATGACCCTCATTTTCCTTAGCTAGTCCAATCCTCCTCCGCAAACTTGGATCATGAAATTCACAATAAGTCGGATAAAAAATTACATGGCAATTCATATCTTTGGTGAGTTTTTGGATGGATACAAGATTATTGGACAATTTTGGAACAAGAGGGACATTTTTTAAAACAAATTCAGGGGTAACTGGAATATCGCCTATGCCTGCTTTAGTTATGGATGTGTCATTAGCCACAGTAATTTTTTTTATTGCTGGGACAAGGTGTATAGGTACTGAATTTGTGTGAGGAATTGGTCATGTGGTCAGTAGCCCCAGAGTCTACGATCCATGAGTTTAAGGGTATATCAGGAGTTGCTAATGAGGCATTATATTCAAGATAATTTATTTTACTCCAGAGGATTTATTAAGAGCACCCAACAAACCTCTCAGTTTTTTGAGTTATGCACTATTCAGTCCTCTTGACTTCTGCACATTCTTTGAATCATCTTGGACTGCCATGTGGGCTTGTCTTGGGTTTTCCCCTTCCCTCATTCGCGACTAGCGGGTTTTCCATGAAGCTTCTAGTATCGGTCTTTAGTGTGGTGGGGTTTCTTGCAGTAAGTACACCACAAACTATATTTGATGTCCCGGTTTTGTCCTCTCCCAATATTTGTCTTCTTCTGATTTGTAGTTTGTGAAGATCGATCAATAGTAGAGAGTAAGGCTGTTGGTTGGTCAGGTTTCTTCTGACTTTGCGTGGAAGCTAAAGCTGATGCTTCCACAACATAGGGTTATAGCATTACACTCATGCGACTTTACTCAGCCCTGATGACGGAGATGGCTTCATTCAGGGAGGGAACTTCATCATTTCCTAGGATTTGGACCCTCACTTGATCAAATTCAGGGTTCAGTCCAGCTAGAAAATCGTACAACCTATCTTTTTCAAGAAATTCTTTCACAACGGCAACACAATCATGGCATTTCAACTTAATCACTTGATAATGATCTAATTCTTACTATAAACCTTTCAAAGTGTTTGCATATTTAGTGACAGTCTTCCCTCCCTGTTTAGTGGACCCAATCCTCACCTTGATTTAGTATATTTGTGTAGCATCCTTGACTTTGGAGTAAGTTTGACGAACTGCTTCCCAAATGTCTTGTGTTGTTGGGAGGAACATGCAGGTATCACCGATGTTAGGCTATATTGAGTTCCAAAGCCATGACATGATTAATGCGTCGCTTCATCCCATGCTTCAAATCCAGGAGTACCCTCTTTTAGACTGGTGCCTAGTAAATGACTCAGCTTCCCTTTTCTCTTTAACAGTGTTTTCACTAGTTGAGACCACTTAAGGTAATTTTTTCCATTCAAGCGATAGGAAGAATGGATATTCTGGAGGTCACTTGGGTTTTGTTTAAGCTGGGTTTCTTGTGTGAGAGAAGAGGTGGGTTTTGTTTGGTTGGTTGAGATAACTGTTGACATTGGGTTTAAATTGTTGAAGAAAAATGCGAGGAGATAGCAATGAAGGCTAAGAGGAGATGGGAATGAAGGCCAAATGGATTTGATAAGGAAAATATGCAAAGGAATGGCTATGAAGGCTGAGAAGGATTTGGCAATGAAGGCTAAGATCTGATAGTTGGGATAAGTCTAAAAGTGGTGACCTGCAATTTTCGGGCAAGTTCGACAGTGGCTGGAGCTCTCACACTCCCTCACGCACTGGCGCGTGTACAACG
This sequence comes from Ceratonia siliqua, assembly GCA_034509205.1. NCBI lineage: Eukaryota > Viridiplantae > Streptophyta > Magnoliopsida > Fabales > Fabaceae > Ceratonia > Ceratonia siliqua. The sequence continues at coordinate 7,345 of JASKGM010001568.1, forward strand.
AGCAGCGGATTAGGGTGGAGCATGTGGTGCGTGTCAATGTTTCAGAAGACGGCGAAGACTCTGATGACCTCGCTGGCATGGTTTGAGTTGGTTTCAAGGCTCACTTCACGGATAGCAGGACTAGAACACTCGCTTCCTAGATCACTTAGAAATGAAAAGGCAATGAAGGCAACTGCACTTCAGAATTGGGAATGAGGCTCTGATACCATGTGATAAACAGTAATTCTGTATTTCTGTGTCTTCTGACAATCAGAAGAGGAAATATATATGCCTAGGAAAATAAATACAATAAATACAAAGTTGATTCTACTCCTAATCGGGAATAAATGCTAATCAGGGATAAATGCTAATTATAGGGAAATCAAGAAACTAATCAGAGGAGATAATTAAGTAATTAATGCAAGATATTGACAGCTAAGTTTTCACATATACTTCTAATAATTTTTTGTTATTAGTGTTTCCATGCCTTTGGAGATGTTGTGGGAAAGCATAATGTTTATGACCTGACTCGTGGTTTTTTTTAGAGGGATTTCCATATCCAATTTGCAATGAAATTGGGCAGTGCCCTGCATTTTTAACTAAGTTTTTACTTTTGGTTTCTTGTACGTGTCTTTATTTTAAAGTTTCATTTGGTGGATGTTTTATACTCCTCCTTTGTAAGTCTATTCTTAATGAAAATTTCTTTTTCTATTGATTTTTTTGTTGGTTATTTGTTAATAAACTGTTGCCATAATTCACTGCAGATGAGTGGACGAACTTTCTTGCCCGTATTGGCCGTGATGAAAATGCAGTTGATTCAGAGCTTTTTGATAATCCTAGTGATACCCTTGAACTGCGTTTTTGGGCTTCTTACCGTGGACAAACATTGGCTAGAACTGGTAATGGTTGCTCTCAAACAGATGAGACACCTGTTTTTGAGCTTTCTGCAATGCTTGAATATGTTGTATTTCATGAGCTTTCTGTATGTGTGCTTTGTTTTTTTTTTTTTTTTTTAGTCTTTTCTTTTCCATTCAAGTATGAGCAATTTCTTTATTGCTTTGGCTTCTTCTGTGTTATGTTTTTGAACTATTTCAAATGATTGTTTGTTTATCTTGCATCATAATCTTTTAGTTTTCCCTGACTATAATCTTTGTTTAGCTTCTTGCCTGTTTATCCAAGATCTTTTTAAATCTGTTCACACTCCTTTTCTAGTTGTGGGGTGCAGATTTTTGGGTGTGGTGAAATTTAGGGTTAAAGCATAGGTTTTGTTGGCAGAAGATAGGGGCTGAAGAAAAACACACCACACTTCAGCCCTGGTTCGTCTCTTTATTTATAATACTATGAAATAGAGTTTAACTACAAAACTAACTCCCTTATACTCACAACTGAAAACTGGTGAACCAGAACTGAGAATAACCACTGTTATATTGATCACAGAACCACAACAGCTTGAGGTTCAATAACACAGTAGAGATACTTCCAGTATTACAAAAAAAAGGGAAACCGACAATACATATGCAATGTAGAAAATAACCAAGGAACAGTAATACATAACAACTAAAGGCAACAAGTAACAAGAAGCTAACTCGGGTGAAGAACACCAAATCTAGCCGTCTCCAATGCCTCCTAGCAATGTGGGAGCTAGGTCTCCCCAAAATACTTCCAAAAGACCCCTTCCTCCCGCAGTCCTCCCCGAATACATACTAAACCAGCTGCTGCCTCATGGGCCCACGTGAGCCCATTTCCGTCTCTCATATACCTTTTTCATTGCGGGCCCATCACTAACTCAGTGATAAAGCTTAAATATAAAGCAATCGGATAATAACAATTAAATTTAGAAGACTATCCTAATTAGAATATAAATCTTTAACAGGGTGGAAATGTTTTGCTACTATTGTTTTCCTTCTTATTTTCTTCTTTCATTTCTGTCATTAATTATCTTCTAAGTGACACAAATTCTGTGTTTGATTTGAATGCCTAAACGTGAGGATTTATCTTCATTATATAGTCAATTAAATTAGTCTAATTACAGCTTAGAATCAGCTTAAAATCTTTCCTAATTACAGCAAGATAACAGCCCTATAATTACAATTAAATTAGTCTAATTACAGGGAACATAATTACAAAGCTGACGGTATAAGACCTGTAGTGATGCAGGAGCATCCCTTGCCTTAGCCCTATGCCATGTTATGTTTTGTAACAAAATAATAGAGAAAATAAAGAGAGAAAGATATGAATGGGATTACCAACTTGTGTAGTTAGGTTCCCTGTATGTCTATTTATAATAATGAGAATTAAAGAAACCTTAACACACTAGGGATAATAGAATAAGCCCAAGCCCAAGCCCAGTAAGGCTATAAAACTATTATTCTAATACTAGCTTATTACATTTCCTTTCAAGATGGAGCAAATATATCTATCATGCCCAGCTTGTTACAAATATACCAAACCCGAGGACTAAGTGACTTAGTAAGGACATCAACAAGTTGTTCTCCAATTTTAATATAACCCGTGCAAATTTGGCCACATTGTATTTTCTCACGAATAAAGTAACAATGCTTGTTCTCTCATGAAACACAGGATTTGAAGCAATATGAATGGCTGCCTGGTTATGACACCATAATTGCATAGGACTAGGACTCCTACAACCAACCTCTTCCAATATTTGAAATACCCACAGAAGTTCACAAGTAGCTTGGGCCATGGCCTAATACTCAAACTCTGCACTTGATCGCGCCACCATCGTCTGTTCTTTACTTTTCCAAGCTACAAGATTGCCTCCCACAAATACACAATACCCCGAACATGATCTCCTATCGATAGGTGACCTAGCCCAATCAGCACCGGAGAAACCTTCAATTTTGTAATGTCCATGATCACTATAAAGAAGCCCACGACTAGATGCATTCTTCAAATATCTCAAAATACTCTGTACTGCGTCTCAGTGAACAGTACGAGGGGATGCCCTAAATTGATTGACCACACTAACAGGAAATGAGATGTCAGGACGGGTCACAGTGAGATAATTCAACTTTGCAACTAGTCGTCTATATCGTTCTGGATTAGGTATTAAGTCACCATCATCTGCCGTGAGTTTCAAATTTGGAACCATAGGAGTCTCACTTGGTTTGGCTCCAAGTAATCCTGTCTCAGTTAACAAATTTAGAACATACTTTCTCTGTGACAAGAAGATACCTTTCTTTCTACGGCTCACCTCAATTCCCAAAAAATATTTTAGTTAGCAAGTCTTTGGTCTGGAATTTGGATTGAAGAAAACTCTTAAGGGCAGAAATTTCGCGCCGATCACTTCCAGTTATTACAATATTATCCACATACGCAACCATAATAATACTCCCAGCACTTGACTGTCGGTAGAATACAGAATGATCATAACTATGATTTAGGCCAAACGCAAGAACTACCTCACTTAACTTCCCAAACCAAGCTTTAGGTGATTGTTTCAACCCATAAAAGGATTTCCAGGGATGACAGATTTTACCATTCTCCCCCTGAGCAACAAACTGAGATGGTTGCTCTATATAAACTTCCTCTCTGAGATCACCATGCAAAAATGCATTTTTAACAGCTAATTGATGAAGGGGCCAATGATGGGTAAACACAAGGGAGATAAATAGACAAACTGGGGCAAATTTTGCAACTAGAGAAAAGGTCTCGGAATAATCAACGCCATATGTCTGGGCATAGCCCTTGGTCACCAGACGAGCTTTGAGACGTGCAATAGAACCATTAGGATTGACCTTAACTATAAAGACTCATTTACAACCCACAGTCTGTTTAGCATGAGGAAGAGACACAAGATCACAAGTGTGATTCTGAACAAGGGTAGACATTTCCTCCTCCATATCCGAGGTCCAACCAATATGAGCAAGTGCGTCACGCACAATGGTGGGGATAGGAATAGAGTCAAGTGAGGCAACAAACGACCGAGAAGCAGATGACAAATTACTATAGCTCACAAAAGAAGAAAGAAGATAGGTACAAGAACGTTTACCTTTTCGAAGGGTAATGTGGAGGTCAGATGTAGGGTCCGGAGACGAGGACGGCGATTGATTAAGAAGGCAAACGATTGATTAAGAAACAAGCTATAGAAATAACGTCAGCTCAAAAGATTTTAGGAACATGCATATGAAACAAAAGGGCATGTATGGCCTCCATCAGATGTCGATTTTTATGTTCGGCCATCCCATTTTGTTGATGGGTAACACTATAGGAGGACTGATGTAATATACTATTATGAGTGAGGAATGTAATAAATTAAGGAGAAATACTCCTTTACATTATCACTGCAAAAACTTTAATGTTGGTATGTAATTGCATTTGTATCTCAGAATGAAAGGCAGTAAATATGGAAAACACTTCAAAACGATTCTTTATTAAATAAAGCCAAGTGGCATATGAGTAATCATCCACAAAAGTAACAAAGTAGCGAAAACCAATTTTAGATCCCAAACATCTGAATGAACAATATCAAAGGGGGCATAAGCTCGTTTATTGACATGTACAGGAAACGAAACTCGAAAATGCTTAGTTAATTGACATAACTCACAATCTGACTGAGACATATACCTGACACTAGGACATAATTTCTTCAAGACTGGGAGAGGAGGGCGACCCAAGCGACAATGGAGATCCAAGGTTGATGTGGTGCTGGAGCAAGCAATGGGACAGGGGGTAAGAGGTGGTGGGCAGTCCAAGATGTACTGATTGTTTGACTCGTGGCCTCTATCAATAATCCGCCTCATCCTAAGATCCTGAAACAAACAATGGTTAAGGAAAAATTCAATACTGCAGTGAAGGGCTCAGGTGAGCTTACTAATAGAAACCAAATTAAATGGGAATTTGGAATAGGTAAAACACATTGTTCAAAGGAAGATAAGGTAAGGGGCGAGCTGTACCGCTTCTAAGGACTGAAGCAGAGGAACTAATGCAGGGGTGGGTTGGAAAACTAACAAACAGTTAGTGAAAGTAGCTAGAAGTAGAAGAAGAGAAGAAGATA
>JASKGM010001579.1:0-12337 GCA_034509205.1 Ceratonia siliqua
AGCTTGTGATTGAGTTTGGACGGGTTCTTGGAAAAAACTCAATGGTAAGTGGGTTAACTGGGGTGTTGGTTGTAAAAGGCTATGACAAGATTGCACCTGTAATTTTTTGATTACCCTCATAGTGAAAATTCTCTTGCTTTGTGCTTGGGAAGTAGATGTAGGATCTGTAATTTGTTGAATCTGAATCACTATATATCTTGGTGTGGTTTTCCTTTGCTCTCATCTCTCATTTACTCTTTACTTGCTCACAGTTTTTCTAATCTAGTTGTTCAAAGAATTCTTAAAATTAAGTTCAATCTTTTTATACTTATTCAAGCCCTTAATTGTTGAACTTTATCTTTGAGCTTATCACCTAAAAGATTCTTTTTACCAAGTAATCTAGTCTTTTAAGTATCCAAGTATTTAAATCTTTCAGTTAAAATTTACCTGCATAAGTCATTGAAAAGAAGCAACCAAGTTCTCTGGTTACTCATTCAAGAAAATATTTCTTCTTGCTAAAAAATGTTTTTAAATCTTAGGGCACTTAATTCAACCCTCACTCTTGGATTCTCAACCCTATTTGAACTAAGAGTTTTATAATTATTCTAAACTTTTAAAAATTATAAAAAATACATTATTGACATGCATGTTAGTACATGTTAAGACATTAATATAAAAAAAACTATTTAAAATATAACAATTAAAAAGAAAAACTATCAAGAAATAAAATATAGGGTTAATATAACATTTGGTCCCTAAATTTTTATTCAATTTTCAATTTGGTGCCTATACTTTAATTTCTTCTAATTTGGTTCCTACACTTTCAATTACTTCTAATTTGGTCCCTACCATCCATTTGCAATTTAACATTGTTTATTTAATGCTGATGTAGCAAAAAAATAGTATACCTGGCATTCTTTGTTGTATTTTTTTTTATGTCACCATACACCTCATCAACTCATCTTCTCTCTCTCTCTGCTACACCTACATACCATTTACCTCTCTCTTTTTGCTACCTCCTCCCTTTCTATTCTTGTCCCTCTCTTCTACACTTATGCATCATTTTTGTTCTTGATGCATCATGACCACCATATCTTTTTTGTACATTTCATGGAAGCATTCATAGTCATGCATTTTTTATACGTCATTGCCCGAGGATTATTCTCAGATGTAAAGGAAACCACCATGATACTTCTCATCAAGAATACTTCAGGATGCAAAGGTCACCAGGGTTGGATCCACCTTAGTTAGAAAGGACATGCATTGCATTACAAGCCGTTGAGACTACTTCAGCTAAAAAAGAGTACATGGCATTGGTATATTTGCATTACCACCTATCGAGACTACTCTGAGTTGGAGAGGACATGTGATATGTTTTGTTGTGTTCCATGTCATCATACTATCATAAATGTCAATGCATTATGTGAAATATATATATATATATATATATATAATCTAATGAAATGTCTAGTTAGTGGATGGATATTTAGCTCTAGGAGGCAGGGTTTTATGCCCAAGCTTTTTAGACCTAGTTGACTGGTTACTTGGAATGCATTACCAAGCTAGTGAATTTACTATAGGTTTGGATTTGATGGGGATAGTATGACTGGTTGGTTTATGAAGGAATGAAACTCCACTTTGTAGTGACCTCTACCACATAATTTCATTATGTTCCGGATTCATGCATGTAGTTAGATTTGCTTTACTCACTGAGCTATTTGAGAGCTCACCCTTCGGGGGTTTTATTGTTTTGTAGGATTTGAATCACATAGTAGTTGTTGGTCTAGTTCCAAGAGCTGTAGGTAGGTCAAGACTAGTGGATTGAGAGAGAAGTCTTATATTGTATTGAAAAGAAAATGTGTTGCATGTAACTAGTTGCAGGGTTTCTACAAAAGTGGCTTGGTTATATTATTTGTGTTCAGTACTTTACTTTGGTTTAGATATAGTTGTTGTGTATAGGTAGTTTATGAACTTAGGGATGTATAGGTCCTTAGTCCTAGTGCCAGTCACGATCTCATCGGATGGGTTGTGACAACACCTATCAAAGTATACTTCCTTTTTCAAGTCTTACAATCACATCCTTTACTTTTACATTATACTAATTTATTTACTTCTCACTAACCTCACTAGGGGTAAGATTTCTAATTTTCCTATTACCAATTATAGTTAGTAATGGTGAAACTCTGGGAAACCAAATGATGCAAACCCTAAGGATGAGCCTTGAAACCCCACAATCTTGAATGGAATACCTAGCCCCAAGAAAGAAAAAATCAGATTTAGTAAACCCTGACCCATTGATTATACGAATCAAGAACCGAAGGTACAAGAAGTTTGAACTCTAGAAGACAAAATCTTGATATGTTCGCAAAAGTTCTTGAAGAACCAAAAGAGGACCACCTCATTTTAAATTCAATTCCAATATGAAAAAAAATACAATGTTCACACCACTTATATATGGGTGCCAAAATAAAAGAAATCCTAAGACACTATGAAAGTCAATAGTCCTAAGATACAAGGGAAGCCAATAAGTCCCAAGCACATGGGTTTAAAAGAATTAAGGTCTAATATGGAATTAAAACATAAGACAACTAAAAAGCAATTAAACTCTAAATGTATGGACTTAATTTAGATTAAAAGTCTAGCCTATAAAACATTAGAACTTTAATACTAGCTAGCCTATCATGCTAATAAGCTCCATCCCTTGCTTGGATCACATGGTTTTCGATTCTCATAATTCTCCCTCTCGTTAAAAGGATTCATTGTTTAATTGTCACTAAGAATTTCACCAGGACAAACATCCTCATATTTCTACAACAAAGACACAACAATACTAGGCAAAGATTGCTCATGTTTATTAGAATTAAAACATGTCTCTTGGTACAAGGGTACAAATATAGAATGGTTAGCATGAAAAGCACTCTTGACATCACTTTCCTTAGCAAAAAAGCTCACTTGCTCCTTTGTATTTCTCTCAACAACATCTATTTCTTTTTTCTCATGTGGCCCCTATTTCTTTTCTCTACTCTATTTTTTTCTTTGAAGTTTCAACCTCACTATTTCTTTTCAGCTCAACCTCACCCTTTTAACTTCATTTGATCCTCATAGACTTGGTTTGGGGTTAAAGGAACATGTGTAACTGATTTTCCATCTTTAAAAAAGTTGTACCTATTCTTAAACCCATCATGTATTACTTTCCTATCATACTACCATGACCTTCCAAACCAGCATGTATAGGAACCACATCATAAAGCACCTCATCACTATACCTCCCAATGGTAAAATACACCAAGAGTTGCTTACTAACCTTAACCTCCCCACAACTTATAAGGTTTAGGATGCTTTAGCAAAGGCAAGCCCAACTTTTAAACAAGAGTGGTACTAGCTACATTGGACCAACTCCCCTATCTATGCTTATATTATACACCTTGTTGTTTACATAGATCTAGTGTGAAATACATTCCCTCTTTACTGCTCCCCATCGTCAACTTAATTTGTACATTGAGAACATGCCTAACAACAAGAGATTCACCTTCTATAGGATACTCTACCCCATCATCACTAGCATTCTCAAGTGGTGGCATATGTTCATCCTCATCATCACTTTTAGTTTCTACCTCGCCATTATCATGCAAAATCATGGCCTTCTTATTCGGACACTATGAAGCTATGCGCCTTGTTTCCAAACAACTAAAGCATTTAATGTTACTTCTATTAGGCATTTATCTTCTCTCGTATGTGGCTTGGTGTTGGACTTAGAAACATCCCTATCATCCTTCCACTAATTCAGTTTCCATGAGGTAGGTTAACCTAAAATCTGACTTAGGCAATTACTCTTCCATATAAGTTGTTGTTCTATCTTCATTGCCATATACAACATATCTTCAATCTCCATATATTGCTGCAACTTTACCACATTAGCAATGTCATGGTTTATTCCATTCATAAACCTAGCCATTATAGCTTCCCTATCCTTCCCTACATTGGCCCTTATCATGGCTATTTCCATTTCTTTATGGTAGTCTTCCATGCTATAAGACCCTTGAGTAAAGCGCTGCAATTTCTGATATAAGTCTCTATAATAATGGCTAGCAATAAAATGCTTCCTCATGATGGTACTAATTTCTTTCTATTTCAATAGGCCTTTCATGGTTCCTTCCTCTATTCAACACAAGCTGATTCCACCATATGTTTGCATAATCAGTGAACTTTATAAATGCTAGTTTTACCTTTTTCTCATCAGAATAATTGTGGCAATCAAAAATCAATTCTACCTTCTTCTCCCATTCTAAATATGGTTCAGAATCATTTTTATCTTGGAATGAAGATATCTTTATCTTGATGTTCCCAAGGTTCCTATCAACCCTATCTCAACCCCTAGTATTTCTTCTAAAGCCTCTATCACAGCTATCTCCCCTTTGCGCCAATCTACCTATATCATCCATTGATGCGTGATCTTCTTCACCTACTTTTTGATCCTCATAATCATTATAAAAATCAATTGTGGGTGCATGCTTCTCTTGCCTTTTAGCACAGGGACCCTTTAGGGCCATCCCCATTGTAAATTAGCAATAGTAACATCTTGCTTATCCATACATCCTGGATTTCATCAAACACCACATTCATACGTTTGAATTTTTGCTGCATTGCCTTCAACATAAAGAATTGATCCTACCTTCCTTCTTTGTTTACTGATTCATCCCTAGTATATATATTTGAAAATTGTAAAGAGATGTTAGTAGTAATCCTCACACACTCTCTTACATGTTTGCACTTAAATTATATGACTCACACTCGTGTTTCACTCTTGGATTTAGCTTTTTGTACTCGATATTAATCTCACACTCTCTTGCCACTTCCCACTCAGGGCTTCTCATCTTTAGTTCTAATAACTCAATTAAGAAATCAAGAAACCAAGAAGTCAAAAGGGAAGAACACAACCAGATTTGAAAGGAAGTTAGAAACAAAAAATTGAAACAAAAAAAAGTCAAAAATAGAAAATTAACGCAAAAAGAAAATGCATAAAATTATGACAAGGACACTAGAAACTTAAAAACGACCAAAATATAGTAATGGAAAATTTGGCCTTGCATTTAGCCTTAAATGGGAAACTCAAGTTGTCACGTTGACGAGCTTGGAAAGAGCTTTCCATTGATGTATTATAGGTCCCATAACTCCTTATGTGTAGAAAGTTATGACCTTTTAAAGCAAGATAGGTAATTTTCTTCTTTTCTTTCCCTTTTTTTTATTCTTTCTTTTCCTTTCTTTTTCTTTTCTTTTTCTTTCTTTTATCTTTTATCTTTTTTTTTTCTAAAACACTAACCAGCAACTAAAAATTCCAAAATAGAGGAGCAAGAAAATATTTAGGGATGTAGAGATGCAACCCTTGTGAAACTAGGACAAATTAAGATGCAAACACATAGATAAAAAGAAATAAAACAAACCGAACGAACAAGAAAGAAAGATGACAACAAGGATGAACAAACAAGCAACAAGAAGAGTAAAATAAGAACAAGAACACAACAATAGGACAAAAATGAAACAAAGATAAGCAAACATGATTTTAGAGCCAAAGATGTAAACCTCAAGGATGAACCTTGAAACCCCACAATCTTGAATGGAATACCTAGCCTCCAGAAAGCTAAAATCAAATTAATAAACCCCAATCCAATTATTATACAAATCAAGAATCAAAGGTATAAGAAGTTTGAACACCACAAGACAGAATCTTGATAAGTTTGCAAAATTTCTTAAAGAACCAAAAGATGAACACCTCACATTAAATTCAATTCCAATATGAAAAAAAAAACAATGTTCATGCCACTTATATATGGTAAAAGAAATCCTAAGACACTAAGGAAGCCAATAAGCCTTAAGCACATGGGCTTATAAGACTTAAGGTTCAATCCATGGAATTAAAACATAAGAAAACTAAAAATCAATTAAAATATAAATTTATTTGCTTGATTTAAATTACTAGCCCATAAAACATTAAAACATTAAGACTAGCCAGCCTATCACACTAATCATCTCATCTTATCATGCTAATCAGCCTGCCTTATCCCTAGCTTCGATCACATGCTTATCGATTCTCATCACCATGCTCGAAGGATTCCCTTAACAAGAGTGTGGTAAAAGTGAGATTTTACTAGAAACCTTCAAAACTCACCAAGAAATAGTTTACCTTGGTTTTAATCACAAAATCCTCCCTCGACAAGATCTCTAAACTCTCCAAAACCCTTGAATCGACTCTCTCTCTCTCTTATCCTATGAAAACTAGTTGCCAAATGTTTATTTATCACTAACTAGTGACATTCGATCGACCCCACACTTGAGGTCGATCTACTGAACCATGTAAAAATTCACCTATGCATAATTAATTTGGTCCACAGCTCTTATGAGTCATTGTAAGGGTTTTTGTTCCATTAGTTCAAGGAAACTCCTTATAGATTACTCTCAGTTCATGCCGACATCTTATAAGCCTTAAGATGTTTAAAATTTCAAAATTAGTTCCTCAGTTTACGTATTATATTTTCTCACTTTCATTAACCTTTAATAAATAACTTACTTTGTCTAGCATCATACACGCATTGCCTTAGTATGAGTTATACTATAATTATATTACCTTTCATCGGTTACTTTCCTTGTTTTATTATCCTTCATTTCTGGGTTGTCCTTTTTGTTCTGTGGCATATAACGTCACTATGTGATTTAAGTGTATAACTACCATGAGAAAACTATCATTCAACTTGAACTGCATAAACAATCCACCATTAATTATATTATAGATACTAATATTATAAACATCCACTTCAATCATTATATTACACTCATTACAAACATTTATAAAAGCCTTCAAAAGTACATTAATAATCTTTCACTGTAATTGTCACCATCCTTCATTCGAGATGGATATTCTTGTGTATAGTATCCCAATTGGCCATAAACATGGAAATTCTCAAATCGCCTTCAACAAACTCCTTGATGTGGCTTTCCATAACTTAGGAAACTAGGTTAAATTCTAGGATTTTGATATGTAGTTGTTTACTTTAAGACTAAAAAATTAATATCTACCCGAAATATGTTGTCCACGTATTATTCTCCCCTTAGCCTAGTTTCATATTTTGAATATGATATTTCCCTACTTTGTGATTTGACATGTTTATGTTGAAAGGTTCACTCTATTCTTACTTTCTTTTTTCTAGCACTTGCTTTGTTTGTATCAAGTTGTATCCTATCCTCCATCCTTTGGGTCGTATAGATAGCTCGTTCAAGGGTAGTATTATCATTCACATGGACACCTACAAAGATTTGTCTTTTCAAACCATGAGTGCAATATTCAACGCAAAGTCTTTCTATTGCCACCAAATGTAGGTCTTACACCTGTAAAGTGAGATAGGCTTTAGTGTACTCATCCACATTCATCTCTTTAGTTTGTTCTAGATATTCAAACTCCCTAGCTTTCTTTTGCTGCATACTAGGTGTGAAGAATTGTTTATAGAATGCTTATTGAAATTCTTCCCACTCCATTACTTGGATAGTGGTACATCTTATCATCTCCCATATATGCCTGCTTAAACTTAAGAATTGCAAAGGGTTCTCAGAGGGACTTTTAGAAAAGGTCAGGGGTTTAAGTTTCCTAAACTACTATAATGGCAATCGTTTCACCCACAGGTTGCATTTAAGGTCTAGCAACCTAATAAGAATTGTGAATATGCACTGTGATAGTCTCACTTAATCATGGATTTATCATGAACTAGCTAATTTGCTCGTCAATGCGATACAATAGAACTTGACTCATAGCGAGCACTATGGTTCACTCGCTAAGAATCCAATTGTCATGACCCAATTTTTAGATGTTTGATAATCATAGGCTATGGCCCTTAAAACCATATCCTACAAGCCCTAAACCATGCTATGAAATGCACTTATTTCCAAAATATAGTTTAATGCCATGACATTTACAAAATAATGTAAGTGCATGATACACCAAGTGCCATAATAGGCCTTAAATCGAAGTAAGTATCCAAAGGAATGGGTGTAATGTATCAAAAGAATGCCACCATGTACAAAATGCAAAGCTTTAATAAGTGCTGACATTCACCATCTACAATCACCCATCAAGTGAGGTTCTATCAAGAACGTCAATGACTAATGCTCCTCGTTAGGAGGAAGAGTTTGGTCATGCTTAGAATATAAAAACATGGAAAATAGATGAGTCAAACAAACTCAATGAATAGACAATACTTCCCAAAACTTGGCCAAATAAAACAAAAGCAACTAAACCCAGTATCAATAGTATTATCAAATTTTGTAATAATAAAAGGTTTGTGGACCAAAACATCATAAATATAGTTCAATAAATTCCCTAAAAGAAGGTTTAGGAAAATAGATAAATAAATCATATGAAGTAGTGATAAGTCATTCTGATAGAGTCGGTGGCCACTCACTAGTCCTCTGGGTGAAATTCATTCACCAGAGTTCCAATGGGTGTCCTTCCCACTAGTATGCAATCCTTTTTTACCTAAAATATTCTCAATGGGTGGTGTTTTCCAGCCATAGATGATTCAGACTCTGACGATATTTCCATCACAAAGTATTGTTAATGGGAGGCACTAACCTATAATGATCCTCAGGTGTCATAAATCTTTTTTAGCTCGGAATGGTCCTCAGGCAGTAATGGTCATGAAGGGAGCTTAAGTGCACCTAAGGAATTTCTGGCTAAGTGTGTGACATGCCACCATAAGACCAAGTTTTCCATAATGTATAGCTACAATACTCAACAAATAATCATAAAAGTGGACATTTCATTATACTTGGAAAGGTTTCAAGAAAAGGTCTATATTCCAAAATAGAGTTCTAATCATATAAGGAACACATAAACATGATTTATAATAGCAGTAAAGGTCTATATGAGTTTAGTAAAGTTCACTCACAGAAACGGTACAAGCTCGAGTACCCGAAAACCCCTAAAAGTGACTACTAGCTCCAGAACCGAAACCGACAACCAAACACCTCTATGAAAGTCTAAACATACACTATGAGACCTTCTATATCCTTAGAACTAAGAGATTAGAGCATTGAAGAATTTGGGTATATTTTAGGAAACCAGAAATTAATGAAAACTTAAGTTGACACTACTGAATTAATCAAACTTGATAAAACACTTACCAAGATGCTTAAATAGATGATTTAGAACTTCTACCAACTGTTAGATCTAAATGTTTATCCTAAGAGTTTAAGGTACAAGCATGGGTTTTAAAATTTTTATAATATTTAAACTTGCAAACAGGCGAAAACAAAACACATAAGCAAATAACTCATGTCTAGAAAGAGAAGTAAAATAGATAAGAATTTTACATACCCGTTGTAATCACTTTAATCATGTAATATACTTCCAAACCAAGTGCACTAACCACCTATTTTTTGGGAAATGCCAATTCACGAAACCTAATGTGAATAGGCTTAGTGACTAGAATAAAATAAAAGATAAAAGAAAATAAGAAAGCATTCTCTTTCCCTTCAAGTATGACATGTAGAAATCTATGAAGGCACTTAAACAAACCTAACTTTTGCTCTTAGCGTTTCTCTCTAAAAAACTTAAGGCACTCTCAAGGTGTTTTCTCTCTAATTATTTTCTATCATAAGGAGAGAGGGGTTAGGTTATATTTATACTAACCTAACCTTAGGTCATTCCTTTGAATTCAAAAATATCATTCCTTAAAAATTAGGGATTCTACATGCCTACTAGGGAGAAAATATAATCAAATTATCTAATTAATTTATCAATTAATAATTGTATCATTCAATTGATAAATTCATATTTGATTTAACTCTTAAATAAAACATGCAGTGATTTTTAATTGGTCATGCTTGAATATAAAATTCAATTGAAGAACTTTATTTAATTAAACTCCCTTGACTTAGTTAAACTCCTAGTGAATGTAGGTTACTTAAGAAATTAAAACTCTTTTAATTTCTAATACTTTATTCACTAGGATAATTAAGGGGAAATCAATTCCCCACGTTTTGGGCATGCTCCTCTCCACCACATGGGGGAGGGGTTGTCTTGCAATTTTGAACAATTCAAACTTTGGAACAATAAGATAAATAAATAATTAAATTAATTTCATCCTAAGATAATGATATATATGAAATTCCTAACGAAATTGTGGATTTAATTTTTAATTGACTTCTTCAAATTAAATATTTGAACAATTCAAATATTAATTTAAAGTGGTTAAAGTAAAATTAGTAACTAAGATAAAATGTTGTCCTAATTGTGATAACACATGTCTTAATTAAAATAAACATTTGTCTTAAAATTTTATTTTCTAATTAAAAAAATGCTTGTTTAAATTAGATAACTAATATGAGAATTATTTTTGTCTCCTTGGTGAGAAATTTTTTTTTCACATTTTTAAGTATAATTAGGACAACATTTGTCCTAAAATAACTCTTTGTCTACATTAAGACAACTCTTGTCTTAATAAAGACATTAGCTGAAATGCTATAAATTAACTTCATCTTAAATCTATTCTAACGTAATGTGGACTAAATTCTCTAAAGCTAGGTGGGAAATCCATTTGGACATAGGAATTTCAAATTCCAATAAATTTGGGATTATTTTAATCTCATTAAAATAATCTAATTTTATTAATCATGATGTTATTTCGCCAAAGAATCATGATTGCACTCCTAATAATTCCTAAAATTATGAGAAGTCAATGTTACATATTGATTTGTCTAGTTTGTAAACCTAGTATTTGTGAACCCTCGTAGCCATCCATTGGTATAAGATAAAATTATTGTTTTACCCTTTATGTCAATTTTGTCTCCTGGTCTCAAATTTTATCTAATAAGTGACAAGATATTCTTTTAAATCTTTTCTAAAATTATCTTGAAATGATGAGTAACTAATTCATCATTTCCTTGGGCCCAGATATGCCATTTGTCTTCCTGAAATCACCAGAGTTGATGTATTGCTACAAACTCCATTTCTTGGATTTATGTTCTTGGATGTTTACTTCCACTATGATCCCTACATATAGTCTTGACCAATGTCATACAATGTTCATGCCCACAGTATATGAAAGATCACAATGGTCATGGACACGAGTCCATAACTCATCAAGATTTGGGTTCTGCCATTAGCAGATGGAATGTGTATGAGTTCAAGTTCAAACCAATAGTAATCACTTCAACTTGATATCTCACTTGATTCCATTTCATTTATTAGTGTCATTACCTGAAATCTACTACTTCAATGATTTGAGATTCATCATTCCCTAAGAAAGGAATATCATTCTTTCTATAGAGGTAATCTAGACAATACAGTCTTAACTAAATAGAGTGATCGGCTCTATTTAGTGACTGTGAATATTGTTTTAGATTCGTCCAAAGATACAAATCTCCTTTTGCATAACCCTTATGCAAATGTATCTTGGTTTATTAGAATCTAGGAACCTTAATAGTTAGAAAATAAAGCTTACATAAATAAATTCTTTATTTATTTATTAAAATTTATTTACAACAAATTGGGGAATTCAACTTGTTTTCCAGGGGAACCTATTCCCAACAATCTCCATTTACCCTAAAACAAGTATGACATATTCCTAATCCGTAATCCTTCCAAGTGACCCTAGAAACTCTTATATGAAAAAGTCTTTGTGAATGGATCAGTCGCAATCTTGGTGACGATCACTTCCCCACGCTGTACTATCTCCTGTATGAGATGATACTTTCTCTCAATGTGTTTGAATGCCCTATGATTCTATGGTTTTTTAGAGTTTGCCACAACTCCACTATTATCACAATAGAGAGTTATGACTTTATCCGCATCTGGAACCACCTCAAGGTCCTTAAGGAACTTGCACAACCAAATAGTTTCCTTAGCAGTTTCACATGCTGCAATATATTTTGCTTCCTTAGTGTAGTAAGCAATGCAAGACTTCTTTAAACAATGGTTGCACCATCCAAAATGAAAACGGAGGCTGATGTTGATTTTCTAGAATCAATGTCAGACTGAAAATCTAAGTCAGTGTACCCAATTGAAATTAGGTCACTACCAGAATATACTAGCATGTAGTTCTTTGTCCTATAAAGATATTTAAATATACACTTGACCGTAGTCCAATATTCTTTGCTAGGATTTGACTAAAATCTACAAACCATACTAAGTGCATAGTAAATGTCTAGTTTAATACAAAGCATAACATACATGAGACTTCCCACTACGGTGAATCTGTCTCATTTGTTCAACTTCCTAAGGAGTCTTAGGTGAATGCTACTTAGAAAATTTGATTCCATGCTTGGAGGGTGTGAAACTTCTTTTGGAATCCAGCATTCCAAACTTTGTCAA
>JASKGM010001590.1:0-12337 GCA_034509205.1 Ceratonia siliqua
AAAATTAAGTGATAAACTTGAAATCTAATAAAAAGTTAAAGAATTAAAAGAAGATTTTAGCCAAAATTTTAATATATTCCCTTTTGTCTTGGTCAAATAGATTATTGTATTGATAATCTTCTTCATAAGAAAAATACTTCAGTCACTCTCATTGAATCTGAACGCCCAACTAGCTTTCTTGCTTTTTAATCTTGGAACAAAATATTCTCCGATATCTCCAAGTATGAAATTACATTTTTTAATCTCAGAGCGAAATATAGAAATGATTAGTTATTTTTAGTGGTGGTTATTATCATTTTATTTTAATTTTTATCTATATTACTTACAAAAATAATTTTTTTTATTAAATAGTTATTAGTAAACTAAGACGCTAAAACTCCTAGAGTCATATATAATAATATTAAAGATGAGTATATAAGATTTAATAATTAATAACTATTATTTAATAATAAATAAATAAAATAGAACACATATATAATAATAATTTATATTAAAAATTATTAAAATAATATTATTTTAACCTTACAAGCTAAAATGACATGAATTCAATAATAAGAAAAAAAATATAAATTACAAAAAGCAGGCTGTATCAACTGGTTTAGTTTATCCATTCTTGGTCAATTTTGATTAATTTTTTTAACCTTTTAATCAATTCACCGATACTACAAGAAAATAATGAATTTCGCATAGACAAAATTCGTGTAAAACTCCTCAAAAATCCGTGAGAAACAACGTGCTCATGGAATTCCTCACGTATTTATATTCGTGAGAAAAATACCTGGGAGAAATCAAAGTGTCTCACAAAGAATGACACCGTGAGAAATGTTTTCACGGAATTTCTCTTGGATGAAGTGAGTTGTGAGGAGATTTCTCACGGACATATTCAGTGAGAAATGGCGATGATTTTCGAAAGAAAAGTAGTAAATTTGTGATTTATTCTCACGACTCTCTCTCAAAATTTCTCACAAATTGAAATTCCCCATTTTTTAAATGGTAGTTTCTCATGGACTGTGCTCGTGAACAAATTAGTGAGAAAATTGTCAAATTTTTTTAAAAAAATAATCTCACAAAGACTAGCCAATTCATGTTTCTTCAAGTAGACTCCCTCGGTCCCCTCAATTTTCTTACCATATTGATATATATTTTACTACATACCAATTTATCCCTTGAAATATCTACAAACATGAATATCTTTGTGCACACAAGACAGACTAATTCAAATCATCATAAGAACTTCTAGGATGAAGGTAATGCAAAATCTAAGCTCAAAATGCATTTAGATGACAACTAGCTGCATACCAGACCTCAAACACAAATCATCCAAAGTAAATGCAGATTTGCAACAATACTTTATCATGATGTTATAATATCTGAACACTTCTATAATGTATACAAATTATGAAGCACGTTACCATCATCTGGTTTCTTAACACACTCAACTCCCAGACACTCAAATGTGTCTTGGAAGTAGAAATATATTTTAACATTAGACTTTGAATTCCTATTTATCCAAATAAGACAAAGGAAAATTTGAAATATATTCAGTGTACAGAAGTAAAGTTGTTTTAGCAATTACAGCTAGTCTCATAAAAGCTAAGGATCACCAGAGTGGCCACGAACAATTCACTCTAAACTCATTCTTTGTTATGAATAAAAGAGACAATAAAGAAGAAATTCAGCAAGCTTAACTCCACCTTAAAAACATGCATACAAGGGAGAGGATTGCCTTTACTTATATCTTTCATGAAATTAGCCTACACTTTCGATGTGACACTTTCCAACAAATAATATGTGAGTAGAAAATTGAGGATTTTCCCACATGGAGTATAACAACTTAAACAGTTAGTGGGTCGACATGCTTTAATTGTTTTTGTTTACCACACATTTCACTGAGTGCAAAAAATGAATAAATCTAAACCTGAAAGAATGAAAATCATATTACCTAAACCAGTTCTTGTGTACTACTAACATTTCAAAAATTATGGCCTACAAGTGTCATAACAATATTCATAATAACTTTATCATCTAATAAAATCAATCCATCTCTTTATGGTTTTAATTCAAAGGAAACAAGCACCGGGTGTCACAGTGTATGAGATGAAATCTTTAGTAGGAGATATTTATGACTTAAGCTATGTCCTGTGGCATTTTCACTCAAAGAATCAAATAAGGGTACTTCACATCTACATAAGAGGTTAAGAATAATTGTCAGCATTTTGTCAGAGCAATGGACTCAAAAATGCAATAGGCAAAAGAAGCAAGGACCAAGAATTTGCAGTCCATTAAATTAGACACACTACATACCAAAGCCACGAGTTTTGAATTGCCATTGTGGTACCCTTTGAACTCTGGATCACTTTCAGTGCCCCAATTACTGTACATAATTTTATTGTTAGATAATTTTACTTTTAAGAAACACTGATAAGGAAATATGACAAACTTACAATAAACTAAAAATAATTAGTTCAACAATTCTCATTTAAAAGATTTGATATTGCTGAACATTTACTGACAATCGCACAGCATTTGCATATTATGAATCAAGTTAGACAATTCATTCCCCCAAACAGTCACTAGCACAGAGGTGCAATAAGATATCTCCTACCTTATAACCAAAAAAGTAAAGGCTGATTGCTTACGTTTGTGCAGCTCGATTGAGTAGTTTCTCTATAAGGACCACATGTTGTCCTTCCAAAAGATCAATGCCAAATCAAAACCCCAAAACCAAAGAAATGAAATCCCAACTCAAAACCCTTGAAATAAAAAGAATGAGAGGAACCAACAACCAAAAAGCCCCAAATCAAAAGAACCAGAAACCTCCAAGAACATAAAACTAGAGAAATGAAACTTCGAATCAAAACCCCAAACCAAAGAAACAATACTAAAAAAATACACCTCAACATAATCACAAACCACACTTAATCAATGAGAACATAATCAAAACCTAACATTCTAACAACGGATTGCAATCAAGAACATGAGCAAGGCTAGAGATTGACCGAAATCCCATGCTTAAAACCAATAGTAGTGAATAAACTCAGATCCAAAAATTACCTATTTCAAGAGCAAAATCATAAGCTCTGCTTTGTTGATTCTAACAAATTGGGGTTGGTCTCAGTTCCTTCATCGTTCCCTGCTTCAGTGTTCAAGTAGCTCATGGGAATGGTGGTTCAATGTGATTTTCGGTGAGAATGGGTGCCTAGCCAGTTACAATGGAGTTCGAAGGTGAGTCTGAGATAGAGGAAGAGAGGGTGAGTGTTTGTGAGTTTCAGAAATTGTTTGCGACATGGGGGGAGTAGATAATTAGCATTTCTCACAAAATTTCTCACGGATTTTGTCCATGATATTTCAAATTTCAAAAACCTTAATTTGCATTGCCTAAGTTAAACAGTGCATTTAAATTCTTATGGAATTTCTTACAGATTTGGTATGTGAGAAAATCAAATTTCAAAAACCCTAATGTGTACCACTTAAATTAAAACGGTGCGTTTCAGTACTCGCGGACTTGCTCAAGGATTTTGTTAGTGAGAAATTCAAATTATAGAAACATTGAAATGCACTGCTTAAACAAAACAATGCGTTTCAATTATCACGAACTGTATCACAGAATAGTCAGTGATAACCATGGCTTATGGAACTCTTCTGTGAGAAATCCCATCGGAAATGGTGAGTTTCATTTATGAAAATGTTTCTCACGGACATTTGTTTGTGAGAATATATTTGCTTTAAGTTCCCGCCATGTTGGGACATTTTTTCTCATGGACAGCTCTCATGGACAGTAGTTTGTGAGAATCTCTTTGTGCCACATTCCTGCCATATTGGCACATTTTTTTCTCATGAATTTCTCACAAAACTTTCTCATGGACACATGGACGATGAGAAATTCTGCATGAAAATTGCACAAAAATCCATCCAGCAAGATATCCGTGAGCAATACGTGTGATTTCTATGAGAACTTTCTCATGGATTTCTAGTCCGTGACAAATTCTGCTAGAAAATAGTTGATTTCTTGTAGTGTGATATTTTATTCAACATATTAAACTAATAAAGAGAATGTTGACTTTATATTCAAGACTTGAAACAATGTAAAACAAGGTGGATTAATTAGAGGGTAAGAAAATGATGTTAAGAACGTATGAGCACGATGCATTTAGAAAAAAATAAATTCTCTTGCTTCAAAACTTTAAAATTGGGTTTTAAAATTTATTTTTCAATTTTAAAATAAAATATAAAATAAAAGTTAATTGACATGTACGTTAATGTATGTCAAGACACTAGTATATTAATATGTATTATATATTGTTATTTTTATATTAAATCATGTATTTGTTTAATTTTTATATATTATATCATTAATACATAACATAATATAATATAATATATATCTTATTGCTTTGACTATAGTCCAATTAATAAAATGTGAACTGCTCTCTTTGTTGTTTTAATGATTGTTATGATTTTTAAAACATTAAGAATATATATATATATATATATATATATATATTTTCCTTATTAAGTAAATTATATTTTATCTTCTATTATTTGGCCAAAAATAGATTAGTTTGTCTCGATGTGGTTTTTAACATATCATTCAATTAACTAATTTCTAAATCAATTTTAACTTATCATTTCTTTAGTTATGTTTTAAATTCAATTTTTTATTTTTATTTTTGGTGGGTTGGTTGCCTATCCCTCAACCCACCAACTGGACGGGTTGAGCTAGGGTGTTTCCAACCCACCAAAATGGCGAGCTAGCCTACTTTGACACCATTAAACTAGTTCTTGCTTCTCCTGGGTCACAGTAGACGTGGTCCTGCATGGAGAATGGGTTCCTCTCTGGGCAGATGACAACAACCATGGCTGATAGCACACAGAAAAGCATCAGGAGGAATGAAATATGAATACTAATTGCTGAATCATATTTTATTTACATTGATGCATGAATCATTATTGTAACAAAAGACATTCTCATATGAGATCAGTTTATATATAATATGCTAATTAATAAGTATTACAAATGATTTTGAAACGTTTTACACATGATGTAATATCTATTGATTGGAGTGGTTTATATATATAAGCTAAGCTCATAAAAAAAAAAAAGTCTCGGGAGAATGCTACTCTTGAGTTTTTTTTACGCCCTTCATTTTTTTTTTCTCAATAGATTCAATGTGGCATTTCAAATTTTCATTTTACATAAAAACTTCTAAAACTTTAAATTTAAATCTTTTAAAAATACTTAAAAATTATATTTGCAATTCAATGTATTATCAGGTTTATTTTCCACTGCCTTGCTTAGTATGAATTTTAAATGGTATGATTACAGTTTCTTTACACCTTCAAACACTTGTCTATGTATTCTTTGAAGTTTTCTATATTAATTTTTAGGCTAAATTCCTATTGTAGTCCCTTAAGCTTGCACTAAGTTTCAAATTTGTCCCTTATCTTTATTTGGTTTCATTAATGTCCTTTAACTAATATTATAGTTTCATTTTTGTCTCTGGGGTTAACTCTATTAAACAAATTAACTAATTTTGCTAACATGTCAACAACGTGGTAAGTCAAGTGCCAACGTGTACATGTAATTAGTCATGTCATATGCCAACGTGGAACAACCCCATCTCTGCAACTTCCTTCTTTCTCTTTACCGAAGGTTCTGTGAATTTGCATCTTTCTATATGCTTTCTCTTTCATTAACGTTTTCCATTTCTGTAAGCTAGTAATCCAACAACTAAGTGTTTTTGCATTCATAAAAATCTATAGAGACCTTATATTTTACGCGAAAAATTGAAAATGGAGACCCAAAAAATAAAACACTCTGACTAAAGGAATAGTATATAACTTCCACTAAACGTAATTTTCACATATCAATAAAACCTTTCAAAGAATGTGATAGCAAAATAGCTAATATGAAGCACCCTTCAAAAACAAAGAAAAAAATGCAAATTTCCATAGAATGTTAGTCAAAGATATTTAAATAAATAAAATTAGCAAAAACTAACATTAAGATCATTCATGTTGCTCTCGAGATCGAATTCACAAACCAGAAGCCTCAAATTGAATTTTAATTTTGCACTATAATAAACAAGAGAAGGGTTGCATATAAATAAGGAATCCAAATAAAAAAGTAGGGTCTTTTGAGAGCAAGAGCAGAGTAGAGAGAAATGGTAGTAGAAGAAATGAAAGAGGAAAAAGCTGAGCAGAGGTTGAAGAGAGAGATCATTTAACAGAAGAACCTTCTCCTTCAGTAGAAAGAAAGAAGGAAGTTACCAAAAGAGAGGGTGTTCCAAGTTGGCACGTGACGTGGCTAACTACATGTCCATGTTGGTACTTAACTTGCCACTTGGTTGACACGTTAGTAAAATCCGTTAATTTGTTTAACAGAGTTAACCCCAGGGGCAAAATTGGTACTGTAATGTTAGTTCAGGGACATTAATGAAACCAAATAAAGATAAGAGACCAATATGAAACCAGGTGCAAACTTAAAGGACTAAAATAGTACTTTAGCCTTAATTTTTATGTAATACTCTTTCTTTTCCACTTACTCTTTCAGATGAATCTCATTAAAGTTTTGGTTTTGAAACTCCAAAACCTTATTAATGAATTATGAATTAAGATATGTATTAGGGACAATAATACATTTGTTAATGGTTTAATATGAAACTTATTTAGCAGATGTGATAATTATATATAATATTTTTTAGTAGATGTAAAATTACAAATTATTCATATAGTGATTGAAAACTTTGAGAGGGAACTATATTTCACTTATCATTCATCAAGCTCATAACCAAGCCTTTTTACACACAATATCAATCAAAGAACATGAAAACACTTGATAGGCAATAACCAGACGAGTAATACAGAGGGCAGGTACCAAATGAATGAAAATACATAGAGAGAGAGAATGTACTACTAGAAAAGTAGAAAATGACGATACAAGTAAATAAGGAAACAACTGCTAGCTCGAGCCAAGAGTTGACTTTCCAAGTGGTCAGCTGGAGATAGAAGGCAGATGCCATATAGGTAGACGAAGGTACAAACAGCATAAAGAGACAGGCAAAAGATAGATACATAATGAACTTCAATAGGGATTACTGTACATCTATATACAAATCCCAATTTTTAAAGAACTAAATAAATTAAGGAATAAACTAGTTGTTGAAGCTATTATATCACTCTCTCAAAGAGGACTTTATCAATATGAGAGTTGATAATGGCTGGATCACAGTGTGCTACATAGTAAAAACTCTTTGTCACTGTGAGGAATGTGTTCTTGATGCTAGAATCAATGCCAATTGAGGATAGCTCTAACTACGCTAGCTTTTGCATTTGTGACACTAACTGTGCTAACTTTTGCATTTGTGACCCTATTTTAAGGTTGGAGATACCACTTATGTTCATATTTTAGCTTTCGTTACCATTGTGCTCCTAATATATATTTATACCCAAAATTAAGATCATAAAAAAGAAAACCCTTATATATATATGTACTTGTTCATGCCAATTAAGTTACCTTGTTTTGGAGAGAACGTAGTTGATGGCAAAGTCCATTATAGAGTTAGACGAGTTGTTGGTATAGAGGATTCTGTTCTAACTCTTGGGAAAGATCATACTCACGAGCTAAATTTATCATCTTTGCCAATAGCTCTGCTTCCCCTTGCCATTCATCTCCTTCGTTTTGCCACCCCAATAACCACTTTTTCCACTGCAATCTTGAAAGAAAAATAAAATAAAATAAAATCCAAGATGAAATTATTTAATTTTGAAAAATCATAGTTTAGACTCAACTAACACCTAGACGGAGTGAATAGGTGTAATTAAATATTAAGCTTAATTAAATAGCAAATCAAGCAATTCAAAAAAGCAATCAATAAATATGTAATTAATTAAATCTAATAAATAATAAATAAAATGGACACAACAATTTGTTGACGAAGTGGAAAACTTTTGAAGAACTCTTCAAAATAAAAATCACTTCGGGTTTAAGGCATCACCTCAAATCCACTATAGCAAGGTTAAATTATAGACCTATGGTTGACCCCAACAACATGCCAAATCAACTAAATGCATAAGACAGCTTACCAAAATGTGACTAAACCTTGACCTTTGTAGTACCCTCGAACTATAGGCCTTCTATAGCATATCTACTTCGAAACCTTCAAAGATTTGCTTCTAAAACTCTAGACTTTTTCCATTCAGAACATTTAAACCTATTTCAATATCTGAAATCACTCCTTAATCTAATCATTTTCTAGATGCAAAATATTGCTTCTGCCATTTATCTCAATTTGGGCATTCTCTCCTTCTTTCAATATGGCTGCCACACCCTCTTTATTTTTTTTCTATTTCTTTTCTTCAAAGCCACTCTCATATGCACTCTCATCAGTAAGTCTCCTAGTCAAAGAAGGATTTTCAATTCTCTTAATTAAGTAAGGATTCCTCTCCTTTGGATTCATAGGCACATGACACATTTTATCTTGGGGAAACAAACCAATGGAATTAGACTATAAAACAAAGACTTAATTGGGGTCACGGAATTAGCCAACCTAAAATGATAAATTCTAGCAGATTTATTAATCTAGAATGATATTTTCTAAAACAGACTTACTATATCATGAAGAATATCGAAACTAGCAGTAGGTGAGCTATGTGAGAGATAAAGTATAGTTTCTATTAAAATTTCCAAAAGCCCCTCCCTATTATTGCTTTTGTTCAACCATTTGCAACACAACACAGGTGCATTAATATCAAATTAATTCTCCATGAACTAAAATTAAAAATAAAATTCTTAATTATTTCATTCAAAATATGATTTAGAAAAAAAAATCCCATATATTGAATTTAAAACGATGATATTCACTCTTTTTTTTTGTGCTAGAAAAAATATTAAATCTCATGAAGCACAGATATTAAAAAATTAATAAGATATTAATAAGTTATGTTGGTATATATAAGTTATTTAATTACTGTTCATTTAAGGCACCACTAGTGTTATTGAATGTATTGACAAAGGCTTTCCTTTGTTCTTGATCCTGATATTTGGATGTGATAGCTTCAACTAATGCAAAGGTTTTGACCCATGCAAGTCATTCCTGGGACCTCTCAGGCTCAAATATGCTAGATGCTGCCAGGAAATATACCGAAAGAAGCCTTTCTCTGCTTAATCCTAATTCTTCCAGTCCAGATTCCGAGTACCACCTACATATATATAAAGAACATAACATGTCAAGATAGATAATTTAAAAGAGAAAAAGAGAAGTAGAAAGAAAGAAACGAGATTTGGTTTTCTTACTATTGAATCCTTCTCCATTTTGTATGATGCAACGCGTGGATATTGTTATAGTCTAATTTTCTAAGTTCAAGATAAGTATTGTTGCTCACTTTGTGCATCCTGAGAGAAAAGAGCATCGTTCCATTAATTCAGAAGAAGACAACTTATCTTTTCAAACCAAATATCATAGAATATTTGAAAGCAAAATTACCTAAAATGGGCCTTGGAAATCTAGATATCATCTCTACCACCATACTGATCTAAGTAAAATCTAGTCTCGATTCGAGGCAAGCTCGCATACCATGGAAAATCCAATGCATAACCCACTTGTGATTTTTGCTTATTTTCTTAGTACATAACTTCATATACAAATATTGCACATCTTTATATGGATCAATTTCTTCTCTTGATTCTTTATGAGTTCTTTAATATGCCAATATCAGTTCCATCTTATTAATTGAGTCAATATTTTTTTATTATTAAAGGTATAAATATGATGATAAATATTAGAGTAAATTACTCTCCTCTCCCCTCAGAGATGTCTTAATGACATGACCCTCCCATCTATTATGAAAATATACACAGACATTCTTTAAAAGTTAAAAAATTACAACAATTTAACACAATTTTGAATTTAAATTTAGTTAAATCAATTATATGTGTAAAATACCACTTGAGAACCTTTAAATTTGCATATTATTTATTACAGAAAGCTTTTGAAAATTATTCAATGTGTTTTAACTTTTAAATTTGTCTATTATTGATTATAAAAAAGCTTTTGAAAATTATTCAATGTGTTTTTTTTTTCTACATCAATATTATTAAGAGGGAATGAATACATAAATGATTTGAATTTCACAAACTTTTTGTTTTGTTTTTTACAAAGGGTAGTTTAAACATACACATGATTTAATTAAGGTTAAATTCAAAATTGGGTTAAGTTGTAATATTTTGTAACATTCAAGAGAGGTCCGCGTATATTTTCATAATAAGGGGAAGAGTCATATAATTAAGACTTCTTTTAGAAGAGAAGGAACTAATTTACTCTAATATTATACCTCACCACATATGTCCTTAGCTATGACCCATTTATCTAGAATCTGATTGGTAGCTTGTTTCTTAGTCAAGAAACTGGTTGTGAATTGCCTGGCACCGCAAAAAATATTCTCCCCTGGGAATTGATCTTGAGTAGCTCTATAAAAATTAAACATCACTGTCGGTCCTTCATTTGATTACCCTGGCATGCAGTAAAACTCACAATCTTTCTCAAAATTTTTAAATAAATCTGTATCCAATTCCAAATTAATTTCAATAATTAGTATTTTTCTTTGAAATTAAATTCAAATATAATAATTAGGCTTAATTACATTTTTTGTTCTCTTAATTTCATAAAAGTTCCAGTTGTGGTTCCGCGGGATGAAACTGGGGGGGTCCGAATCTTGGCAATATGGTCATGTGGCCTTCATTTTGGACCGTCACAATGTGTCTCTTATTTTTTTTTTCTCCTGCCCAGCACGGCCATCGGGCCAAAATGAATGGACGACTATGATTTTAGAAACATGACCGGTCATCTTATTTCACTACAAGAAAACATGGCTTTTCTCACGGAATTTCTCATGGAACTAAAATCTGTGAGAATTTCTCACGACATTTCTCACAGAAGTTTTATTTCTGACGGATTCTCTCACGGCTAATTCATCTGTGAGAAATTCCGTGCGAAGGTTGAGAGAAAAACTATGAGAAAATTGTGCACCAGTTGGCACAAAATATTTCTCACGGACAAATAGCAACGAGAAAATTTCTCACGGATTTTCTCTCGGACAAATAGGCGTGAGAAAAGTTCTCACGGATTTTCTCACGAAAAATAGCCGTGAGAAAAGTTCTCATAGAAAACAGCCGTGAGAAAAGTTCTCACGGATCAATTTTCCATGAGAAACAGTAATGATAAAGCGCAGCATTTTTTTTCATTTCTCACAGAAAACAGCCGTGAGCATGAGAAAATCCGTGAGAAATCTCGCGGTATAACCCCAGTTCCACAATCAGTTGCCAAACACCCCTTTTCTTTCCCTTGCACTCTTCGTTGGGTTTTAAAGCAAGAACGCTACGGTTCTAGCTACCATCGTGGAGTCCCTGCCGCGCTGTCGACAAACCTGTGTTGCCGTCGAACCCACAATGCCGATCATCCTTCTCGGCTAACAGCTGTCGTTTTGCAGCAATTTTAGGAAAGGAAAATCTTTCATTTTCCTTTTGGTTTTGGAGTTATAATCTAGGGGTTTTGTTCCATTGTTTGTTCTGGACTGATTGAAGCATAAATTTTAAGTCTAGCATCTATAATTTATGGGTTTCTTGAGAGATAGAGATAGCCATGATTGGGGTTTTTTTGGTTTTGGATTTTCATTTATGATGGGGATTTATGTGCTGTTTGGTTTTCTTCTAAATTTTAGGCTCTTCGTTGTTTTTTATGTTCAGGGTAATGTAATTTTTGAAGAGATAGACTTGAGTGTGGAAAACATTTGTTAAGATTAAAATTTCTCTGGCTAAAAATGGGTATGAGTCTAGGGATTCGGAGATTAGATGGGGAATAGGAATGGGTATTGAATTTATAACTCGGGATGAGTCCTTGAATAGGTCTAATATTTTTGTACATGTGTGGGGCTAGGAATTATAATTTCCTATCCATATCTTACTCAATGCCATTCTTAACTAGAATTAGATTTCTGTTTTCCTTGTATGTATTTTTTATAGTCTGTTTTTATACTTGAGCTGAGCTTTGCATGAACAAAGCTCTTTCTTCCTTAATTTTAGTATTTTGGTTGTGAAAAAGGCTGAACTTATACCAGTTAGTGTTTTTGTTTTGTTTTTCCTTTCCTTTTCTTCTTTTACTCTATTTTTCTGAATATAGCTATGTTTTTCTGTATTTTTGAACATAGCTCTTGTGAATGATAGTCTAGTGGATCAGTGAAATGATATGATTTAGTCATTTAAAAACTATTTGTACTTGGAACTTGGAACAACGGTTGTAGGATTTAGATTAATTCTGTTTTTTAGATACAACTGGATATA